>CAJHNH020000082.1:310000-325000 GCA_905116865.2 Candidula unifasciata | reverse complement strand
GTGTTCTCTATCTCAGTGTTCCCCATCTCAATGTTCCACGTCCCAGTGTTCTCTATCTCAGTGTTTCCCATCTCAATGTTCCACGTCCCAGTGTTCTCTATCTCAGTGTTCCCCATCTTAATGTTCCAAGTCTCAATGTTCCACGTCCTAATGTTTCATGTCTCTGTGTTCCCCATCTCAGTGCTCCCCATCTCAATGTTCCACGTCCCAGTGTTCTCTATCTCAGTGTTCCACCATCTGAGTGATCCATGTCTTAATGTTCAACGTCTCAGTGTCCCCTTTCTCAGTCTTCTACGTTTCAGTGTTCCCCATCTCAATGTTCCACATCTCAGTGTTCCCCGTCTCAATGTTCCACATCTCAGTGTTCCCCATCTCAATGTTCCACATCTCAGTGTTCCCCGTCTCAATGTTCCACATCTCAGTGTTTCACGTCCCAGTGTTCCCCATTTCAATGTTCCACGTCTCAGTGTTCCACATCTTAATGTTCCTTGTCTCAATGTTCCACATCTCAGTATCCCGCGTCTCAGTGTTCCCCATCTCAGTGTTTCCTATCTCATTGTTCCAAGTCTCAGTGTACCAGATCTCCATGTGTATGTGATGCGTGGACAAGGGTCCTTTACATGCTGATGTATTCAATGAAAGCTTGTGGACGATCACGAGCTAACGCTGTCAACAGTGCACACTGAAGAAAGATATTCGGGGCCATATGGATGAGGTTTCTTTCTCTATACAATTGGATAGATGATTGAGAATCTCATTGATGGATAGTTCAGAATATGTTGGATAGATTGTTGAGTAGGTCATGGGTGAATTGTTGAGAATCTCATGGATAGATGGTTTGAGAATCTCATGGATGGAAGATTGGGAATCTCATGGATGGATGGTTGGGAATCTCATAGATGGATGGTTGAGAATCTCATATATGGAAGGTTTGGAATCTCATGGATGGAAGGTTGGGAATCTCATGGATGGAAGGTTGGGAATCACATGGATGGAAGGTTGGGAATCTCATGGATGGAAGGTTGAGAATCTCATGTTTGGAAGGTTGGGAATCACATGAATGGATAGTTAAAAATCTTATGGATTGATAGTTAAGTATTCATGGATGAATGGTTGAGAATGTCATGGATGGATGGATGTGGTCGGTATCACACCGGCCTTGTTTACCTCTCGTGACTACCTGTGGGCACCTGTTCAAGGCTGGGTCGACCTGCGAGCAGGGGTCATTTTTTTTAAAAAAACGTTCGGACTCGAACCCACGACCTCCAGGCAAACGTCTAGCCGCTACACCACGGCGGCACAAAGAGGGAACGAAAAAATGAAAAGGAAAGATAATCTCAGTTTAAAATTTCACAAAGGAAACAACAGTAAATTAAAATGCTGCCATATTGGACATTCTTGCGACGTACTGTTAGCCCAGTTGGGATATTTTTCTATTACCAGCAGGGATACCTAGTTGGTTCTTGGCTTCCAGCTGTACCCACCCCTGAGTTGGTACCAGGTGCAGTCCTGGGAAGTAATGGCCTCTGACGACATCACTCCCAGGTGCCGATTGGTCTATAAAAATAGATACAGCCCTATATGCCCAATACGCTCAAAGGCGTGGAATAGAGTTCTTTATTTTTTTTTTTTTTTTTGTAATTTTTTTTAACCTGATTGATTGGGCCTAATATCGGGAATATTACCTGAAAATGCCGGAAATACCTGGCATGCTGTGTGGCAATAGAGTGGCTGGCGGGGGAAAGTTCCCTCGTGGGGGAAAATACTTGTCCTGCCAGTTCCGGCAGTTGCCGGGCTGAGCCGACTGGCGGGAAAAGCAGCTTGCAGAACTGTGTGTGATAGGTAAGTCCCTGGTTGTGAAGGTTGAGTCCGGACTGAACGATTTCTGTGAAGTCAAGGTTTCCGAGTGACGCCTGTGTCTGTGAGTGTTTCTGTCGTTCTCTCTGTTAGTGTTGTATCTTTTCGCTTTTTAAATAATAATTATAATAAATAATAATGGTAATTGTAATCGCGTTTGAGACAGCAATAGTAATGGTAATATACATATCATGTTAGTAAGTTGCGTCTCCTTTACAGGACGTTGCAGAACCAACACCAGCAGTCCCTGGCTATTGTGTGGTTTCTCTAGGCAAATTTATGTCCAGTAGTTTGCCATTGCTCTCTGGACGTTCTGCTTCTTGACACCTCTGTCGAAACCAAAGCAAGGCCCATGGCCCGCAGCTGGGATCGAACCCGGCATCTCGGCATTATGAAGCGTTCGCGTCGACTTAGCCACAGAGCCGACGACAAAGCATGTACAGCCGTAATTATAATAGTAGTAACAGTAATGTCATTTACGATAATTATATTATTAACAAAAACAACAACAATGGTAATAATAGTGATATCAGCCCGTGGCTTTATGCGTTGCGAACGCGATTCATAATGCCGGGGTGCCAGGTTCGATCCCATCTGCAGGCAATTCGGCAGCAGACCATCTTGCGTTGGTTTCGACAGTGGTACCGAGAGCCGACCTCCAGAAGCCTTGGCAAACTGCAGGGGTTGGTTCTGCAACGTCATGTAAAGGATACGCAACTAAGTTTGGAAATAGAAGGATAATAGTAATCTTATTTACCTCAATAATAGTAATATTTTTACTAAAAGTAAAGTAAATATCCGTTTTCATGCCTTCAGGCGCATCCCTCGACACCCACAGCGGTAAAAGAGGAAGTGAAGAAGAAGAAGAAGAAGAAGAAGGCGCATCGGGCATATGGAAAGAGCACCCATATTTTGACAGACCAATCAGCACTGGGTGGGTAATGTGGTCAGAATTGAGCCGGCCGTCTTTACTTTCCCAGGACAGCCACCCCGGTACCCATTTTAGGCTGGGTCGACCTGTAACTCCCCATACCATGAGAAAAATCCACGTAGCCAACAGTGGGTTTCGACTGCGGTACGTTGGAATTAGGAGTCGGACTAGCAATGTCTAAGCCACGGACGCTGCAATAATAATAATATTAATAATAATCAAAAATGTCATTACCGAAAATAACAGTGACAGTAGCAGTCAGGAGTCGCCCTGGTTTAGACTGAAAGATCGTGGTTTCAAAATCACATTAGGCCGTAAAAAAGAAAGTTACCTTTGCGGCCAGGTCGACGCAGCATAACATAGATAAAAAGGAAAGAGTAAGTGGGAGTAAATGTTGCTCTGTTACCACAAAAACCTCATTGTACAGGTGGCCAAATGCGGGGTCAGACCCCTGCGATCCCATGGATCTGGGGATTTAAAATTCCCTTTGCAGGCGTTGATTTGTGAACGATACCGCAAGTCTCTGTGGTTAATGCGGTCTGGTAAAATGAACGTTTTCTGGGAAGTGAAAGCAGACAGAGGAGTTCTGACCAGATCAGGCATCGACTGTGGGTTACTCCGACAGTGTAGGACTAGCATCCTATCGTCAAAATGTGGGGGCTGCGTGGTCTCGAGGCATTTTTTCCGCCTCGAGTGCTTGAGGTACCAAGTTCAATCCCCGGTAAGGGTTGGGATTTTTTTCACTTGGACTTTGACTTTTAGTAACTCCCCCTGGTCTCTGGGCAGTGAGATCGGACGCCCATGTGTATTGTTGTGAAAAATCCCTTGGCAGTTGGAAATCGAAAAGAGTAGCCTAACGGCGCTACCCGGGCACAATTTGGAGTTTAAAATCTACCCAAAGCATTTCAGGATCCTCGTCGGCGCTACAGGGCTTGTGCACTGTGCTGAACTTCATCGGACTCAGACTTGAGTTAGAAGAAGAACGGAGCACTTATGGGTTGCTATCAGTCCACGTGTATTACTTGAGCCTCACAGAACAAGAACATGACGCATAAACACTGGAACTTTAGGACTTAGGTCTCTTGACCCCCCCCCCTCTCCCCCCCCCCCCCCCCCCCACCCCACCCCTGCCCCAAATCATTCGAGTTATTTAAGGAGGTGCTGAGGCCCCCTCAGAAGTAGATGTTCTCTTTTGAAGCTTTTGTTGTACATTTAAGATTATATCAGTTGTAATTTTATTTTTTCTTAATTTTATTTATTTATCATCCGCCGCATAATAATAATAATCAGTAGCAAAAAAAAATTATGATTATTATTGCACAGTAAAACAATACTAAATCCTCTAGAGGCCCCTTCCACGGTTATTTTCTTTTTCTTCTTCTTCGCGTTCACCAGCTGTACACTCTGGTGGAAAGTTCTGGTTGTTTGTCCACTTTTGAACTGCAGTCCTGCTCCAGAACCTGAGTATTGCGTGTGCACCAGTTTTACAGAACTGATTCACTTGAATGCAGACTGTTTGTTCCTTGCCTCTCCGGCAGATGCACTCCGACTTCAAAGGAAGCTCCCCAATTAGTCGACTCTTACGACATGTTTTTGGGTAGGCAGTGGGTCTATTCTTGTTTTCCCCACAATGGGGCCCCGGAACCCATACGGAGATATATTTTCAAGTGCTGGGGGCCTCAAAGGGTTTCTCACATGCACGGTAATAATAATAATAATAATTAATAATTAATAATTATAATAATAATAATAATAATAATAATAATAATAATAATAATAATAATAATAATAATAATAATAATAATAAGAAGAAGAAGAAGAAGAAGATGAAAGAAGAAGAAATGAAGAAGAAGAAGAAGAAGAAGAAGAAGAAGAAGAGAAGAAGAAGAAAAAGAAGAAGAAGAAGAAGAAGAAATGTCCCTAGAAAATAATTGCTTTCTCTCATATGTGTACGTAAGTGTGTTTATACAGTGTATATATGTGTGTGCCTGTGTGTGTGTATATATATATATATATATATATATATATATATATATATATATATATATATATTTACATATATATGTGTGTGTACTCGTGTACATATAAACTCAAGTATGTATTTATGTATGTTCGTAAATTGGGCAGAGATCCTGGTATACATAGAGATACAGAAGAATTGACAGACTTTCTACACACACACACACACACACACACAGACACACACACACACAGACACACACACACGACATGGACACAAACAAATGAACACAAGTTACGTAACCCTCAACTGGCTCCACCTATTCCATGTTGAAGAGATTTTTAGATCCCTTTTATAACACCAAGTTAATTAGCAACAGGGCACCGCAAATAATTCCCTCTTAAAGCAAATCGTTAATTGCGTGGCAACAATAAATTTCCAGTCCACGGGAAACTCCGATGGAAAGACAAACCTGACGTTGAAATAAAAATATAACTCATGTTAGACTGCTGTGCCATTTAGAAATGTATGCCACATAATCAACGTTTTTCCAACAGATGCTGGTAACTGGGTAACTTGGAGGCCAAAATAAATATTAGCTGCACGATAGAGCACTTAGATAATTCTTGGGCATAGTTTTAAAAGAAACAAAACTGGCGATTGTTTGCTTACGTTTCTTCTATCGAAGGAAATGCTGAAGTGGGTTTGGCTCGAAAATTCTGGTAAAATCTGGCGATTTATATAAGATTGTCTCTCTGATCGCCTTCTTCTTTTTTCTTCTTCTTCGCTTTTCTTCTTTTTCTGCTGCTGCTGCTGATGATGATGATATAATTCTTCTTCTGATTCTTCATTCTCTGTCTGCTGTTGATGTTTCAGATGTAATTTTATTGACTTATATGCCTTTCGTTTTATGACGCTTCTTTAGCTGCGGTAAATCTTCTTCTTCTTCTTCTTCTTCTTCTTCTTCTTCTTCTTCTTCTTCTTCTTCTTCTTCTCTTCTTCTTCTTCTTCTTCTTCTTCTTCTTCTTCTTCACGTTCACCAGCTGTAAACTCTGGCGGAAGGTTCTGGTTGCTCGTCCACTACTGAACTGCAGTCCTGCTCCAGAACCTGAGTGTTGCGTGTGCATCAGTTTTACAGATCTCATTCTCTTGAATACAGACTGTTGGTTCCTTGCCTCTCCGGCAGATGCACTCCGACTTCAAAGGAAGCTCCCCAATTAGTCGACTCTTACGACATGCTTTTGGGGAGGCAGTGGGTCTATTCTTGTTTTCCCCTCGATGGGGCCCCGGAACGCTGCTGTAAATGATTTGTCCGTTCCAGTTCTGCTTTGGTTGTACATAAATTCGTTACATCACTCGTTTTTTTATGCACAGACATCTATCAACTCCAGCAGAGAGTTCTGGGTGTTCGTCCACCACTGGACTTTAGGCTTGTTCCAAAAACTGTAGTGTTGTATGTTACAGATCTGACCTTTTGTTTTTCGGACTGTTGTTTCTTGCCTCTCAGGCAGAGGAACTCTGACTTTGACGAATCCCCGCTGTCAGTTTACTCCTACGACATGGTTGTTGCTAAGGCGAAAGGTCGATTCTTGATTTTCCCACAATGGGAACGCAGAATCCACATGGGGGAGATGGTTTGCTAAAATCGGACATGTTTTACCGAACAGCGCAGATTTTGCAGCTTAACTGTGAACTACACATAACGTACCAACCCAAACTTTCAAGGGGGGGTGGAGATGAAGAAAAGGGGCTAATTATTATGAAGAAGATTTTGATGGTGTTGATGTTGTTGATTCCGATGGAAAACTGGGCACAGAAATTAGCTCGAGATGTGCCAAAGCTAATAAAGTAATGGGTCAACTATCTCCCCCGTTGACACACAAGCAAATACTCCGAAGTGCTAACGTTAATCTTATAAGAACTATTTTTTGGCCAACACTATGCTATCAGTGCCAAACGTGGACAATTACATCCTTCGATGAACGTAAAATTGTGACAGCAAAGATGAGATGCCTTAGAAGAGCTGCAGAAATTTCAAGAAAAGACAGAATACGAAATCACGAAATTATACTAATGTTAGGAATAAAGCCAGTCTTACAAGTCATCAATGAACAACAAATGAAGTGGTGTGGACGCCTAACAAGAATGCCCTGGTACTATCTACTACAGCGAGCCACACTAAAACGTTACAATGGGTATAGATCGAGCCGAAGACCTTGGAAAATATGGAGTAATGGCATTAAGAAATGGCCTTACAGAAATGAACATCAGTCTTAATAGTGCTCTTGACAGAGCTCATCAACGAATGTTTCATCTCCCCCCGACGCTTCGCTGAGCTACAAGGTGGAAGAGAAGAAGAAGAGGAAGATGTTGATGATGATGATGATGATAAAGACGACAGGGATGCGAGGAGGAAAGCAGAAGAAGAAATGAAACCGACACTAGCATCCACAGACGACGGCTGCTTTTTCCCGTCTTCCTCAACAGTGTGCTGTCCCGATTTCTCATCAGAAAAATGGGGAAACTAGTGCGAAGTGCATCCATCTCTTTCAGAATGTGGAGATAAGGGGAGGCCAACCATTGGGCGATAACGTCATAAAGAAAACATAGTCAAGACGAGTTATCTCCACTCGTCATACAAGACAGTTCTGAAATAACATGCTGGTTCTGAAGTGAGTGCATTGATAACGTTCTATGTTTAACGGCCGTTTTCAGGTCGGTTTATGATTTCCTAGCTCTTTTTGTCCAGGTACAACAGGTGATAGTTGTGGCTAACATCCTAGGTTGACAGCACTGTTGTCGTGGGTTCAAATTCCCACTTCTTCCTCTTCTTCATTACTTCTAGTGGGCTGCGTGGTCTTGAAACATGGTATCCACATCGAGTGCTAGAGGTTCTGCGTTCAATCCCGGTAAGGGCTGGGATTTTTGTCACGTGGATTTGGACTTCTAATAATTCACCCCGCTATTCTGGGTAGTGAGATCGGACACCCGTGTGCATTGTTGCGCAAGTAAAAATAATCACTTGGCAGTTGGAAATCGAAAAGAGTAGCGTAACAGCGCTTTCCGGAAGACATTTAGAGTTTAAAATTTCCCGAAAGAGTTTCACGATCCTTGCCGGTGCTACAGAGCTTGTGCATTGTGCTGAGCTTCTTTAGAATCAGACTTGAGTTGGAAGAAGAACGGAGCACTTGTGGGTTACTACCCGTGTGCCATGATGTTGCTCCGTTGTTTAAACTTCTTCATTACTTCTGTTACCGCTTCGGGAAATATAAGGCTCTGCTTATTGCAAGTAAAATCATGAGACCCTTGCCCTCAACTCCTTCAGATACCAATGACCCCTGCCCTCAACTCCTACACATACCTGTGACCCCTGCCCTCAACTCCTACACATACCTGTGACCCCTGCCCTCAACTCCTACACATACCTGTGACCCCTGCCCTCAACTCCTACACATACCTGTGACCCCTGCCCTCAACTCCTACATATACCTGTGACCCCTGCCCTCAACTCCTACACATACCTGTGACCCCTGCCCTCAACTCCTACACATACCTGTGACCCCTGCCCTCAACTCCTACATATACCTGTGACCCCTGCCCTCAACTCCTACACATACCTGTGACCCCTGCCCTCAACTCCTACACATACCTGTGACCCCTGTCCTCAACTCCTACACATACCTGTGACCCCTGCCCTCAACTCTTACACAGACCTGTGACCCCTGCCCTCAACTCCTACACATACCTGTGACCCCTGCCCTCACCTCCTACACATACCTGTGACCCCTGCCCTCAACTGCTACACATACCTGTGACCTTTGCCCTCAACTCTTACACAGACCTGTGACAGAAAGGAACTGATTTTCACTTCAGAAGAAGAACTAACCCAATCATTGCGACGTTGAATTGAAATTCCTCACATAATGAAATGAGAACCTTTAGTTTCTTTCTATTCAGTTACTTCACCGAAAATGGAGGAGCATGAGTGTGTGTGTGTGTGTAAAGAGGGGGGGGGGGGGTGGTGAGGAAGTATCTTCTGTATTCTCTTTCAGTTGGAGAGTACAAGTTGAACCTGTTGTTCCATTTCAATCATTCGCGATGCACTCTGTCCGTATTCCTTAGTTGTGGAGTTTAAGCTGTACGATAGACATGTCTAGGGTTGCTTGCTAGTCATGTTCTTAGTAAACTTGATTCTTTAGCGGGGCGCACACGCCATTTAGAGGTGAGAGGTTTGATTTCTGGCAGGATAACTCTAGCTTTCGAATTTTATGTTGTCGTATTTGTTCTTCTATCTTTCTACTTCTTTATATGAGTGCTTATAAATTCATTATCTGTTTGTTTATTAAATATATATATAAAGTTCCATCTTAAGCATGGTCTTGCCAGTGCTTTGTGTTTAGTATATTTCTCCAGCGTGGCTCTCTGTGGCAGCTGGTACCGGGGCATTTTCGTGAGATGACCAAACCATTTCATCTGTTGTTCCTGACTGGTTTCAGGCGTAGTCCTCTTCTAATTCATCATGTTCACTGTCGTCTCCTCTTTTTACTCTTGACACATCTCATCTCTTCTGTTATGATTTTGCCATGGTTAATCTCGGTAAGCATCCATCTTTGGATTTCTCAACATAAAATATACTGACAAAGTTTTGATAGATTTACCTTGGTATCGGAACTACATGTTGAATCTGTAAGTTCAGACGCGCCGACTGGCCTCGTAGAATAGTTTAAGAATCACTGGGTTGCATTATAAATAGCTTCCACATTTGATAATCAGTATAGCAATGTTGTCAAGATTGCAGAGAACTAAAGCATTATATTAAGCAGGGAAAGATGTAAAAGCAAACAAAAAGTATATCAGTGAGCTTCACAATATAACAAACTGAAACAAAACGTGAACTTTGCGGTTATGGAACCATCTTCAGCACATACATAGATTAGACGATACTATACAAATACACCGTATCACTTATCTTCGTATCCTGTGGCAGCCAGGTCGATGTCAAGGCAATAGTCTGGCGAGGCACGTAGGGGGCCAGGAAAATAAATATCTGGATAAATGCTATTGTCTCTTGAGGATAAGATGAAACTGTGTAGGCAGTTTAGCACCCTAGGATTAGGCGAAGCTGTGTTGGCAGTTTAGTCCACTGGGCGCCAGAGTTCCTAAAGTGTATATAAAGCTATTTTCAAGACACTTGCGAACTCTGTGGCTGGAGTGGCTAGATATAATGGCTGTCACCTCCATGTCGTGGACACCTTGGCGGTCCTGGGAATTGAAATGTAATGGGACTGGTTTCAGGTCGCCGTTCTGCGCGTCCAAAAGATATCTGAACCAGTCAGCCAGTTATTTTAAGCAAAATCATGTTACACCTAGAAACGCTGTAAAAGTTTCGAAGGTGGTTAAATAAATGCCTGTTTTACGCCAGGTGTCTGATCTATGGCTAAGTCGATGAGGACGCTTCGTAATGTCGGGGTGCCGGGTTCGATCCCAGCTGCGGGCCATGCGCCTTGCGTTGGTTTCGACAGTGGTATCAGGGGGCCGACCGTCCACGGAGCAATGGCAAACTACTGGACGTAAATTTGCCTAGAGAAACCACACAACAGCCAGGGGCTGCTGGGGTTGGTTCTGCAACGTCCTGTAAAGGATACGCTGCTAACCTTTACGCCAGGAGCAGGCATAGGGGGTTTAGGGCATCTCAAGGACGAGAATCAAAGAGCTACAAATCCCGGCTATCCTCGTCAACGGAATAGTTATATAGCACGGTTATATTGGAGCACCACACAAACTGTTATGCAGCAATATGTAGTCCAGTGTGGGTGGCTTCGTTTGCGACACTTGGTATCACGTACTGATGAAACATTTCATCGTTTCCACAAGACATGCGCAGTGTGTAATCTCAGAGGTTGTTTGGGGTCACTTCCGCTCAAGGCCACCACACAGGAAAGGTGTTTGTTTACAAATCAAAGAGCTTTCTTGTATGCCTCATGGTACCAGCTTCATCAGGTACCGGCGGCTGTGGACCACCATGTCGCTAAAGTTACTTCTTTGTACAGAGAAAGCCACCATGTCGCTAAAGTTACTTCTTTGTACAAAGAAGGCCACCATGTCGCTAAAGTTACTTCTTTGTACAGAGAAAACCACCATGTCGCTAAAGTTACTTCTTTGTACAAAGAAGGCCACCATGTCGCTAAAGTTACTTCTTTGTACAGAGAAAACCACCATGTCGCTTAAGTTACTTTTTTGTACAGAGAAGGCCACCATGTCGCTGAAATTACTTTCTCTTATAGAGAAGACCACCATGTCACTAAAGTGACTTCCTTGTATAAAGAAGGCCACCATATCGCTAAAGTTACTTCCTTGTATAAAGAAAGCCACTATATCGCTAAAGTTACTTCCTTTTATAGAGAAAGCCACTATATCGTTAAAGTTACTTCCCTGTAACACGACGAAACTGTGCAAACCTTGCTGGGAGATCATCTTGATCTAGTTAAATCACTGTTGCGCTGGCCGAGTTTGAAGATCTGTTTATTCTAAGATCTGAAGTGCCAGAGAAACCAATTAAATGAAGAATGGTGTGTGGTCTTTCTTGTTGGAGATAGTGTAGGTGGAATTTAGATGTGGTGGCTGTTATGTAGCAAAAGTGGTAGTTAGAACATCGTGATAAAGAAATGAACGAACGAACGATCTTTATTTTCAAAAATGAAGATCAAAATCTGTTCTGGAATTTGAAGAAAACGAAAATAATGTCCACAGATAAAACTGGCTGTCACCCAAAAACAACAATAAATGATGAAGAAATTAAAAATGTCACAAACTTTGAATATCTAGGCTCTATAATAAATAGCAATGGAGACTGTTTGACAGAAATTAAAAGGAGGATGGACATAGAAATTCAAAGATTAAACAGTCTAAAAAGCCTATTGAGATCAACATTAGAATTTTGAGAGTATGTATCTTGCCTGTGGCTACATACGGATGTGAGTCGTAAACTATCCCTCAGTCCTTAAGAAAAAGAATAGGGACTTTTGAGCTGAAATGCTATAGAAAGATTCTCAAAATATCTTGGACGAAAAAAGAAGAAATACTGACATCTTGAAAGATCTGAACATCAAGAAAGATTGGCTAATAAACAGCATCCTGTCTCGGAAGCTGAAATATTTTGGTCATATTAAGCGACGGATTTCAAAAACTTTTAGCAGAGGGCATGGTACCAAGAAAAAGGGGCAGGGGCCGACCGACGCGAAGATGGGCACAGAATATAAGTGACTCCTTGAGTATGAAAGTTCATGAGACGGAAGCGCTGGCGAGAGACCGAGTTTCTTTCACGCAGACTGTGATGAGAGCGACGTTCTGCAAAGAACCTGCTACATGATGATGATGATTAGAATAATGCACACAGACGCATCTTCAAACTTGCCCTTTGGGCCTCTCTCCTTGTATACAGGCAGGGCCGCGCAGTGCGAAGATGTAGAGAGGCATTTGTTTTACATGACCTTGTCATCCGTGTCCACCCATACTAAAAGAGGTTACAGGAGTTGTAATTAAAAGTAAATTACATAGTGTAATATGTAGCACATCACGCATCGAATACCAGTACTACTACCACAACCACTAGCACCGTAACAACAACAACAACAACAAAAAACTTTCACTACTGTCGGTTGTACTACCTACATAGGTCGGTGTAGACGGAATGTCGTGAGGCAGAGACGACGCATGGCTGGTGCTGTCGCCACGGACTGTTCAGGTTAGGAAGTTTCATTCTGCACCCGACAGAAAAACTTACTGGGGTTCGAAGCCGGGTATCCCGCTTGACAGCCCGACGTTGTAACCACCCGGCCAACCACAACAACAACTACGACTATTCTGTTACAACTACCACTGCTGCTACTATGAGTAGCTTCATCTTGTGGGCAAGAAGACGGTTACTGCGACTTCCTTGACATGGCCAGTAGCGATGACATTGATGTCCAGTGACATGCATATCGCGAAGAAAATCGTGTCGAGGGTAGTGGATATGAGAGTGCAGCCTGAAGCACCAAGGGCAAGAGTCGTCTCATTATTCACCATCGAACGGACGTCATTAGTTGTTTTCACAGCAGTCGGTGAAGAAATCTCGGCATAAGGGTTCATGCAGATTTCTGAGGTCAACGGTCAGAGTTTGCATACCAGTGGAAATAAAAAACCCGCGCCAGGAACGGGGTAACGGAGAAAAAAAAAGCGGATCGTCGGAAAACAAAGCTAAGATGCCGGTGTGATCGTCGCTGATGCTATGTGGTTCGTGCTTTGTGCAACACTCTTGTAAGGTCAACGGTCAGAGTTTGCATACCAGTGGAAATAAAACCCGCGTCAGGAACGCGTCAACGGGGGAAAAAAACGGATACTCCGAAAACAAAACCAAGATGCCGATGTGATCGTCGCTGATGTTATCTGGTTCGTGCTTTGTGCGACACTCTTATATAAAAATACCCGCCTATTCGAATGTAAGCGTCACATAGAGGAATTCGATTAGTTTCCTGTCTTTTGCTTGTTGTCTATCTTGTGTTAATGTCGTACTGCGCTTCTGTGGTGTTTTTACTCCCTCTATCCATGTCTTTCTTGGTCGTGCTCTTGGCCTGCTGTTATTATGTAGCACGCTCTAGCTGCTAGCTGATTTGGTTCTATTCGATGAGATTACCAAACCATTTGATTCGTTGATATTACAACCAGTTTTAAATTACATAGAAAGACAGCAAATCAAATAGTTTGCCTACTTGGAGAGAATACCATTGAAAGCATTTACCAAATGAGGAAAGGAACGTAGAGCAAGAGGTTGATCAATAACAACATGGAAGGATAACATAAGAGAAACTCTACAGTAACACGATGTGTAAATGGTCGCAGCAGCTGGAAGAACACGAAGCAGGACCTTCTATCTCACTTGACACCCAAAGCGGGAAAAGAGGACGTAAAGAAAAAGAAGAAGAAGATGTTACATGAAATCAATTACCCATGCTCTGCATACCATTGTTCTTAGTTCTGTATTGGTGCCGCTGATTCAAGACCTAAGATGCCAGTGTATACCCTCCAGTATCCTCCCCCAACAGCTGTAGAAGTATTCACGTGTTGAGAACTGGCTCCCTCCAGACCTCCCTACTCCAACATTCCAGGACAGGCATTCCTCTTGTGGTCTGCACATTCGATCAACAGGCCAGCTCCCCATACAAGCAAACAGACCCACATTCTCCAGGAGCGGCAGCTTTCATCAGCTGTTTGTGCAGCCCCTACCTGCTGTCTGCAGCTTCTGATTCCCTGGCTCTGGGTTACCAGAACTATCTGTTGCCCCTCCCAGCTGTTATCTTAACTACCTATGCTGCAGTTGTTACTTTATGAGTGTTTTAGCTGTAACTTTACTTACCTGGGTTCTAGTTGTTATTTTAACTACCTATGTTCTAGTTATTACTTTAGCTTACTTGTGTTCTAATTATTACTCTACCTTCCTATTTTATATTTTATATTCTACTCTTATTCTAGTTTTTATTTTACCTCCCTTTTTTCTAGCTGTTACTTTAACTACCTATGTTCTATTTGTTGTTTTGACTAAATGTGTTTCTAATTATTACTTTACCTACCTATGTTCTATTTGTTGTTTTGACTAAATGTGTTTCTAATTATTACTTTACCTACCTATGTTCTATTTGTTGTTTTGACTAAATGTGTTTCTAATTATTACTTTACCTACCTATGTTCTAGCTGTTACTTCACCCAACTATGTTTTAGTTGTTACTTTAACTACATTTGTTCTTATTGTTACTTTACCTACCTGAGTTCTTGTTGTTTACCGCTTAGAGGGTCGAGGGAGATATAAGGTCCTGCTCTTCTGGCTGCTTTTACCATAGACACACCGTTGTGCTGTAGAGTTTCCTCTAATATTATCTTTCCAACTTGTTCTTGGTCTACCTCGTGTTCTGCGTCCCTGTCCTCTTTTATTGTATGCCTTGTATGGTATGGAGATTCTCTCCAAGTGGGCAAACCATTTGATTTGCTCTGTCCGTTTATATCTCACATTATTTGTTGTAGCGGTAGTTATTATCTTTACTGTTTTCTATTCTTGTTATTACTTTAAATGTCAGAATCTCTTTTCTCTCTCTCTCTCTCTCTCTCTCTCTCTCTCTCTCTCTCTCTCTTTTCTCTTTCTCTTTCTGTCTCTCTCTAATTTTTTCTGTCTATCGTTGATTTTGTCCAGTAGTGTCTGTGTTTGTATGTCTCTTGGTAC
>CAJHNH020000082.1:197500-307500 GCA_905116865.2 Candidula unifasciata | reverse complement strand
CAGCAGCAGCAAAAGGAAGAGAATAATTTTAGTCATACCGTCTGCCTCTTAGTCCATATGTCTGCGAAACCAACTGTATTGTCCCCCCACCCCCCCCCCCTCCCCCCGTAGCTTACATGACCCCCCCCCCCCCCCAACCTCCACAATGTCAGAACTCCATTAAAATCACCGAGGTATTCCGTCAGTTCTACCCCCACCCCCAACATTCCACAACCCCCCTCTACAACCAGCAAGGTCTGCCCATCTGGCCGCCCTCATTATTTCTAGGTCACGCTACTCGACCCCATGTTTGCTCACGTCTAGAGCCGGGAAATTGAAGCCATCAACAGTGACATCTGAAAACAAGGCATTTTTACTGGGCATCGTCGATTTCCCCACCACATCTTTCGTCTGGGATCTTCTCCCTCCCTGGGCGCCTTCAACCCCCATGCTGAGAGAACATGCTGCTGTTCAGTTTCATAATGCCCTGCGTGGGTTCCGGGTGCTCAGTTTAGGTGGAGGCATTTGGGATCCAGGCAACCAGTACCTAGATGGATTTGCCTGGACCGTAAATACGAAAATCTACATGGCACATACCAAAACTTTCATCCGACGCCTCTTCAAAACCTGACATTGAAAGGCAATACAGAACTAGAGAAGAAGAAGACAGAAAAGGGACGAGGTGGGGGGGGGGGGGGGCGTTTAAAACTGACTGGTCCTCCGGGGTAGACGAAGCCTAAAACGAGTGCCAGACAATATCCTGGAAGACAAAAGCGGTCATCATTTATCAAGTGCAGACTGATTGACGCAACTAACTAGCATACTACTGCCAAAGCGTCCTAAGAGTCTTGACCTGTGTTTAAAAGATGGTTGGCACATTACGACATGGTTCTGCTTACATCATCACTTCTAGAAGATATGCAAGTTTACTGGTTTTTTTTTTTAGTCGTGACAAATGCTTGCTTCTTACAATAGTAGCTGTTGCAGTTTTATCCATATATAGACTGAAAAGGCAATGTTGCGTCGCCCGGCTACTGGGTTGAGTGCTTGGCTCGGCACTGTGAGCCGCTGATTTAGCTTGAAATGTTTTTTTTTCTGCTGTGACCAACGGTGTTTGTTATGTGAACAGTAGCTATCTGTTTTATCGACAAGGAACTGCGTGCATTTCTAGTGTCGATCTGTCCGTGTTATCACTTCTGTCCGTTTCTTCTTCTTTAACATTCCGAGCCCTTGAGGTTCATTGTGTTGATATCACCTGCCTCTACTCATCTTTCTGACTGGCCTTTTCTTTCCAGTTGGTGACATAAAGTGGTGGCAGGTCTTTCTAACATCATTTCTCCATCTTCTTCTTGGTCTGCCTCGTTGTCTACAACCATTCATCTCCCTTGTGTATACAGTTTTTACTTCTCTGTCATTCTCTCAATATGTCCCAACCATTTCAGTTTATTAGCTTTCGTGATGCCAGTTATCAATGGTGATTTAAACAGATTATGAATTTTGTTGTTGCTTCTCACTCTCCATTTCCCACTGTTTGCATCTTTAATGGGTACGAAGATTCGTCGTAAGGCTCTGTTTTTGAAAACCTGTCTTCTGGAGGTTGCCTTATCCATTTAATGCGTGTGTATGCTATTGGTTTTGGCTGTGACTGCAGTTTGTGTCAGTTTTTCACTAGCGACAGTGATGGATATTCCGTGTGGCTTTGTTGGCAGAGGTACGGAGAAACATTGGTTTGGCCCGTTTGTTAAGAAGTTGAAACTGTCATAGACCGATTACCTGGCCACTTTCACAAACTGGCGGGCCGTAACACAAAAACATCACAACATAACTACTCCATATCATTGTATCCTCCCCCATACTCCTCATTATTACCATCCCAGCTGCTCCTTTATCTATCTATCTATCTATCTATCTATCTATCTATCTATCTATCTATCTATCTATCTATCTATCTATCTATCTATCTATCTATCTATCTATCTATCTATCTATCTATCTATCTATCTTCTATCTATCTATCTATCTATCTATCTATCTATCTATCTATCTATCTATCTATCTATCTATCTATCTATCTATCTATCTATCTATCTATCTATCTATCTATCTATCTATCTATCTATCTATCTATCTATCTATCTATCTATCTCTATCTATCTATCTATCTATCTATCTATCTATCTATCTATCTATCTATCTATCTATCTATCTATCTATCTATCTATCTATCTATCTATCTATCTATCTATCTATCTATCTATCTATCTATCTATCTATCTATCTATCTATCTATCTATCTATCTATCTATCTATCTCTATCTATCTATCTATCTATCTATCTATCTATCTCTATCTATCTATCTATCTATCTATCTATCTATCTATCTATCTATCTATCTATCTATCTATCTATCTATCTATATCTATCTATCTATCTATCTATCTATCTATCTATCTATCTATCTATCTATCTATCTATCTATCTATCTATCTATCTATCTATCTATCTATCTATCTATCTATCTATCTATCTATCTATCTATCTATCTATCTATCTATCTATCTATCTATCTATCTATCTATCTATCTATCTATCTATCTATCTATCTATCTATCTATCTATCTATCTATCTATCTATCTATCTATCTATCTATCTATCTATCTATCTATCTATCTATCTATCTATCTATCTATCTATCTACCTGCCTGTCTACATATCTATCCGTCTGTCTTTCTGCCTGTTGTTTGTCTGTCTGTCTGTCTGTCTGTCTATCTGTCTGTCTATACATCTATATATCTGTTCATCTGTCTACCCACTGAAAAGCCTGTCTGTCTATCTAAATAACTATCTACTGACCTATATGTCTATCTTCTGTTTTTTCTCTCTGTCGGTGTATTAGTCTGCCTGTGTGTTAATACGTCTTTTCATCCGCCTCTGTTCATCTGTCCATCACTTGGAGATGCCTCCTGACAATCGCAGACATCGACAGAAGATCAGGTTCCTCATTTTGTTTGCTTGTACCTGTCATCAGAGCAACATCAGGCCAACTATTTGGAAGACACCTTTGACCTAGTTCCTCACGTTCGCACCTGAACCCACATGTGCCACCCGTGGCGCCTCACCCCCCGATGAATTGTTTAACACAGAATGCCAAAACGGTTCCAGCTGGCTTAGTTTTGCAATTGAGATGATGAAGTCATTTGTGCCGCTGCTACTTCATTTTATAACAGTTAACCTCGGCGCTTACAGAGGTCAGGCTGGGTGTGGCCTGCTGTGTTTAATTCCAGCAGGGAAAGGCTTTTCCAGAATCTTTTTCTGCTCGTCCTCCTCCTCCTCCTCCTATTTCTCTTCCTTTTCAACGTCTTATACTTTTCTTCTTCTTCTCCTGTTCCTCATTTCCCTCTTCCTCCATATCCACCACCACCCCATCCTCCACCAAGACCTCCTTCAACTCCGAATCATTATTTCACGTCTCATGATGATGCTCTCGTGTGTCTGTATGCCGGTTTATGTGTGTGTGTGTCTGTGTATCTGCGTGTGTGATTGGGTATGTGCGCGTATGTCTGTTTGTATGTGTGTGGAATGTGCGTGTCTGTGTGGGTATGTAGGTAAGTATGTGGGTGAATGGGGTGTGCTAATGTATGTGTGAAGGTATGTGGGTGTGTTTAAGTGAGTGTGTGTGTGTGTGTGCATTTTACCACCCATGCTTTTGTGCTTTTTTCCCACAACTTTTTTGATATTCATAATATTCATATTATCATATGAATATAACATTCTTTTTGATAAGTGTGAAAGACGAGTGTTTGGAAGGGCCGAATGTAAGACGGGCCTGCGTTCGTTCGTTCGTTCGTTCTCTGCAGTTATGTAGATGTTGCTTTGTTTGACGCTTTTGAAAGCATGGCAGCCATTATAAGAACAGCAGTCGATCCACGTGGGGAGAACAACCTGCGCAGTGGATTGCTGTATTCTTATATTCAGAATACTGGAGCAGACTTGATCTAGAGACTAGACGCTCGCATGCGGATCGGAAGGTAGGGGGTTTGGGTACTGACTGGGTCGGCCCAGCCTTGAGTGGGTACCAGGTACAGTCCTGGAAAGTAAAGGCGGCCTGAGTGATGCTGACTATATCACCCATCAATTCCCGCTTGGTCTATAAATTATAGGGCTAGCCCTATTTGCCCATTTCACCTGAAGGAGTGGAAAAGTGTGTTTTAGTTTGCTTGACTGTTATATTGAGAATGAATTATATAGTTTACAGTACATTAAGTATTTTAGATGCGGTAGTTTCATTAACTGCTTTTGTTTCCGTTTTTGCAGGTTGAGTAATATTGCAAGGGAGGGTTGCTGAAACCTCCAAGCCTGGATGCAAATCTGTATAGTATCATCACTGAACTGAAACTATCCTCATTATCTAACTGAAAGTGTCATCATCGTGTCTAATTACGTCAGTGAAAGGAAACATGGACATCGCATCTGTTGAGACCCTCATATAAGTGTTATCAGGGCTATCTGAACGTGTCATCACCGTGTGTGATAATTTAAGTTGACAGACGCTACTCACATTACAGCAGGTGATATCGTAGATGTGTGATACCGGCAGACTTATAAACATCGTACGTGATGACGTTTTATAAACTTTACTGTCAGTCTAAGTAGCCTTTGTAGAAATAACGTGCTGAGAGCTGTGATAATACTGTTATTGTACTTATTCTTTCTGCTAAACTGTGTAAAACCATGACCATAGTTCTTGGATTATACTAACAAAGAGAAAGCAGTGATCAGAGAGACGACGCCCTCGTCGGCTTGCTTGTCTGCATGACTAAAGTACGGTCAACAGATAATAGGTCAACAGGAGGTGAATAATGTTAGATAATTTCTAACGTATAGTCAAAAAGGTTAATAATGTTAGATAATTTCTAACGTATAGTCAAAAAGCGACAGAATTTCAAATATATTCTTAAAGGAGCGTATATTCACGAAGTGACATAATGTCACGTAAGCCAAATAACACTGATGACATTAAAAGAGCATAATAGACAAAAGAGACACAATTTGTCTATAAGCATATAGAAATTCGGACCCGCCAGGTTAGAAAATGGTGAGTGTATGTTGACCGCCATCAAATCAAGAGATTGCGGAGCAGACGTGGGCGTCTTCCAGTTTTGATTTTCACCACCGCACTTCCTGTGACGGCCTTTCCGTTTCCGACGGAAATTTCACTGTTGTTAGAAGCGGCCATTATAAGAGAGCAAGAAATAGTTATGATATTATAAAAACTAATATCATCTACATAAAAATTATATGGAACAAATAAAGCATTCAACCGAAGTCGTAGGTTTAAACAATCATTAAATTATGTTAACGAACTCAAAATACATTGTATAAAACTCTGAATACAATTGTTTTACTGTCATAGTAACGAATAACTTTTTTATCTGTTTGATTCAGAGATGTTAAATACCTGATATCTCAACTCATATATTGTTAAAAATAATAATTTCAGTGTTATTTATCTTCATAATTTTATTCCCATTGGTAACAGATTGTTTGATTCCCGTAGTGTTTCACACATTGAAGCCCTAACAAGAACAACTACACCAGATCTAAAGCGAGTTAATTTTTTTTTCGTCAGGGTTTAACTAAGAATGTAATTAATGCCAGGTTGTGGAGAGAGACAAAGCCCGCGTGGGCATGACCAGAGTGTCGATTCCAATTAATAAGCAAATCAATCAATATAGATGATAGCCAGTTGGGTTGAAGAGTAAAGCGTTGACGTCATTGACGTGGGCAACGAGGAGTTAGGCGAGATCACAGAGCAATCTGGGCCATTTATTGCCTAGGAAATAAAATTTCAGACGCTAAATAAAGGGCCAATTGGAAATATTTCGACATTTGTAGTTATTGGGGCATAAATCACAGTTTTTAAGGCTTTTAGAGCAGTATATATTTTATTACATGTAGCTGGTTTTGTTCGTATCATTATATAGGCTGTTTTGATGAGTGCATTCACAAAAACAAGGAAACTCCACGCTTGTAACATTTGGAATGTCAGAAAGTGATGAACCGACAGACTGCATATGAACCGTATTTGCAAATCCCACATTTGACATCGAATATTTCCACGTGACCTTTACTTTTGTAGCAAAGTAACACATGAAAATTGACCGAATACATTGTGTTATCATATAATCTTAACGCCATATTTGTAACTATCACAAATTCAAGACTAAAAAAGTAGTTTAATTTTGTTCTGTTTTTTTCACTGCCCAAAAATCTTAACATCTTTCGCTTAAACTGGCATAAAAATGAATCTTCTATAGCGAAAATACTTTTCCAGACTTCACTGGAAATATAACGTTTATTTGTAATGCCCGTAGCAATATTAGAAAAGTACGATTGATGTCCTAATTGTGATCTATAAATTAGGAATATTTGTGTATGAAATCTGGTGGGAAATTAAGGGAGGGTCAGAATCCTGTCTTCCATAGGGTGAATAAATTGGGCCGTCGTTAATAATTGTAAGTGATTTGGACTGAACTGGGTAGAAATCTGGAATACTTGCCAAACAGTATGATGTCGTGAACTTGCCTGCTTGGATTTCGCTATGTGGATCAGAAAAGCTGGGGAAAATTTACCTGACACCGGGTCAATAATCCGATTATCTTATATATGTGGACATCTTCGTAAACCGAAACTGATGCGGGTTTTATATTTGCAGAGAATTATCGTGGCTGTTTCTGTCATATTAAGTGCGTTAAACCTCACGAACACGTCATTTGTTAGTTTGCAGTGAGACCTACCGGTCCAAATTACTTTTTATATTTAAAACAGGGCCAATATTTGGCTTCCGAACAGATGATCTGGCAGTTCAATTTGTTAAAGTAACATGGTTTGAAATATATAATGGAACACGCAGAACTTTCCGTTAAAGTTTATACCCGGTGCACGCAAAGAGAGAGGAGTATTTGTTGATATATTTTATTGTCTCTCAAATATACGACAGTTAAATTTAGTTAACATTGAGAGCAGAGTAATCAGAGGTTCGTGTCAGGAAAACTGGACCTAACTTGGAGCAATTAGATTTGTTACATCAAAGAACTTTCCTATGTGTCGAAGTATTTAATCGTCGAGATTAATCACTTGAGAAACTGTGATTTCATTTTTGAAGATTGTCACGAAGGGATATGTGTACTTTGGCAAAGAACAGTATGTGTAACATTTTTATATTTTCTAGTCTGGAAAGTGTCTGTGTTACTGACAGAGGCTTGGATTATAGTTTCTAGACACTGTGACTGACTGCAAAACTGGTTTTCTTACAAACTGGCTTCTCTGCAAAGGATTAATGCAACTGGCCTGGCGATGCAAAGACTAGTTTCCTGGCTTTTAGAAGTATGGACGATTTGACTTAAATATAATTTCCTCAAATAGCCAGATTTCACAAGGCATATTTTTGAAAATGAAGGGCTGTTTAAAAACGTGTTAATAATTTGAAAATGGCAACACACGCGTGTCTGTCTACAACTGACCAGCCAGACTACAAGGCTCAAGGCTATTCGAGACAGACTTTTCTGGTAGCTTGGGCCAGAACTGTACCACTGGTGTTTCTGGCTTTCTCCACGGTTGTGTTCAACTTGATGATTCTGTGGATGTTCAAAGTGAAGAGGTCTTTGAGAAGTTGCAAGAATATTTACCTTGCCAGTTTGGCTATCGCCGACTTGTTAATTGGCCTATGTATGTTCCTGGCAATAGTACAACAGTTGAAAGGTCACGTAAAATGGCTGCCGATGTTTTCTTGTCGTCTGTACTTGGTACTACGACAATCTGCGCTGTACGTATCGCTTCTAAGTCTGGTTCTAATTACGGGAGACCGGTGGTGGTCTATCCACTATCCGTTCTCGTACAGATCCAAGCGGAGCACCAGGAACGCTTTTGTGGCTGTAGGTTGTGTGTGGGTATTTGCTTTTGCTCTTCACGTTCCTCCGGTGACTTTGTGGGATTTGAACAAAACATTTGAAAGTTCTAATCTGACAGCTGCAGATTTCAACCTCGAAGACCAGGCTTTGATTACCTGTGAGCTGCCGTTTGTAGACAGCGTCCTGTTCGTATCAATAGTTTCTGCCGTGATCTACTTCATACCCTTAATGGCAGTGCTTAGTCTCAACTGCAGCCTTTACGTCGGCATTCTCCAGAGGAAACGGGTTCAAATCCGACGATCAGTCTCCGCTTCTGATAAATTGACATGGCTGGATAGACGCACTTCCGTTTCCTCTATTCCTGATTTTGCGTCAATGACAGACGAGAATATGCATCTTCTAAACGGCACGAACTCCAGACGAGGGCAGATGCGGTTAAATTCGAAGAGAAGGAATTCTGCAGATGTGGTTCTTCTCAGGTCGTCGGCACCTTCGCCATTGTTTAACAACATGAACTCGGGCAGAAGGTTCAGCTGGGCGCCAAGGAAGAATTACCTGGTGCGACCAAGTAAATGCGGAGAGGAACTGGCCAAAAATCTGTTGGTTAAACAGGATAGGAAAGCTGCTTTTTGGCTTGGTCTTTTGGTTGCGGTGTTTCTTGTATGCTGGCTACCCCATACCATTGTTGGAATACTGCAGTCTGGTAAACAAGCCAATGTGCCACAGTGGACTAAAGATGTGACATTTTGGCTTCTTTTAGCCAACTCGGCAATTAATCCATTGATGTATGGACTGTTTAACAGAGAAATCAGGCGGGCGTTTAAACAGTGGCTGTGTGGGGGGTCTGGCCGAAAGTGGAGGGCAAGGAATGCCTTGCTTCTGTACGGTGTGAGTTTGACAACGGCGGTTGCTGTCCCAAAGAGGATTTCCTCCTTTGAAGCTGTGCCTGAATAAATAAGTAAATTATGCAGATTACTAGTTCATTCCCATAAATACTGAACAAAAAAATGTTTTTAACAAAACAGACATGTTTTTAAATTGTTTGTTCATTTGTCTCTCTCTCTCTCTCTTTCTCTCTCTATGTATATATATCCATATATATATGTATATATATATATATATATATATATATATATATATATATATATATATATATATATATATAAATATATATATAAATATATATATATATATATATATATATATATATATATATATATATATATGTATATATATATATATATATATATATATATATATATATATATATACACTCACACACACATATATATACTGCTAGTGCTGCTACGATCTACTTTTACTACTGCTGCTGTTGTCACTACTACTACTGCTAGTGTCGCTTCTTCTACTGCTGCTGTTGCTTCTTCTACTGCTGCTGTTGCTTCTTCTACTGCTGCTGTTGCTTCTTCTACTGCTGCTGTTGCTTCTTCTACTGCTGCTGGTGCTCCTTCTACTGCTGCTGCTGCTTCTTCTACTGCTGCTGTTGCTTCTTCTACTGCTGCTGTTGCTACAACAATAACAACATATACTTTTATTATTACTACTACCACCACCACAAATACTACTACGACAACAAAAACAACTACTACTGTGCTACTACTACTGCTACTGCTGCTGCTGCTGCTACTACTACTACTACTACTACTACTACTACCAATACTACTAATACTACTGTTGATACTGCTGCTGCTCCAGCTACTAATACTACTTTTACTACTGCTGCTGCTACTGATGTTACTGCCGCTATTACTACTGCTGCTGCTGCTACTACTATTGCTAGTGTTGCTACTGCTACCAAAACCACCACCACCGCTACTACTACTTCTACTACTACTACTACTACTACTACTACTACTACTACTACTACTACTACTACTACTACTACTCCTACTACTACTACTACTACTACTACTACTACTACTACTACTACTACTACTACTACTACTTTTGCTGCCACTGCTGCTACTACTTCTTTTTCTTCTAGTCCTTGCTGTTGTTTTGGTTGTTGTTGTTCTTATTGTTGTTATTTTATTGTTGTTGTTCTCGTTATTGTTATTGTTGTTGTTCTTGTTTTTGTTGTTGTTGTTGCTGTTCTTCTGTTGTTGTTCTTCTTCTTTTTCTCTCTCTTCTTCTTCTTTTTTGTTTCTTCTTCTTCTTCTACTTTTTCTTCTTCTTCTTCTTCTTCTTCTTTTGTCTCTTCGTCTTTAACAGGATGGTTGTGTGTTTTGGTTTACAGCTAGGGCACTACATTTGCGCCTTCTGGTTCAAAACCTATGTTGTTTGTAAACTCCCAATTAGTGCCTTTTATGGCATGCTTATTACGAAACAACGAGTCTTTTCTTTTTTCGCCGTCAAATATGGGACCCCGCAACCCCACAGGGTGAATGTGACAAGAGAAGTCACTGCCATGCCCTGTTGTCTACGTGCCTACCCTGACACGACTGACAGCAGGTTACGTGTGGCTAGGCCAGGCCCGGTTGTCTACGTCCCTACCCTGATACGACTGACTGCCGGTACGTGTGCTGGGGCCACCCTGATACGACTGACTGCAGGTTACGTGTGGCTCGGCCATGCCCTGTTGTCTACGTGCCTACCCTGACACGACTGACAGCAGGTTACGTGTGGCTAGGCCAGGCCCGGTTGTCTGCGTCCCTACCCTGATACGACTGACTGCAGGTTACGTGTGGCTCGGCCATGCCCTGTTGTCTACGTGGCTACCCTGACACGACTGACGGCAGGTTACGTGTGGCTGGGCCAGGCCCTGTTGTCTACGTCCCTACCCTGACACGACTGACGGCAGGTTACGTGTGGCTGGGCCAGGCCCTGTTATCTACGTCCCTACCCTGACACGACTGACTGCAGGTTTCGTGTGACTAGGCCAGGCCCTGTTGTCTACGTCCCTACCCTGACACGACTGACTGCAGGTTACGTGTGGCTGGGCCATGCCCTGTTGTCTACGTGGATACCCTGACACGACTGACGGCAGGTTACGTGTGGCTGGGCCAGGCCCTGTTGTCTACGTTCCTACCCTGACACGACTGACTGCAGGTTACGTGTGGCTGGGCCATGCCCTGTTGTCTACGTGGCTACCCTGACACGACTGACTGCAGGTTACGTGTGGCTGGGTCATGCCCTGTTGTCTACGGGCCTACCCTGACACGACTGACGGCAGGTTACATGTGGCTGGGCCAGGCCCTGTTGTCTACGTGCCTACCCTGACACGACTGACGGCAGGTTACGTGTGGCTGGACCAGGCCCTGTTGTCTACGTGCCTACCCTGACACGACTGACTGCAGGTTACATGTGGCCGGTGTGGCTTTTTGCGGGTACTCTAATTGTAACGTCTCTAGAGGTTGAACACGGCATCTGGGATCTGCCTTACTGGACCTCCGTTCAGCCTGAGACTGTTTAATCTGGGGATGGTGTAGAGAACCTTTAGATATCAGACCGGAGGGCACAAATAATTATATCCCAGCCAGTGCTTTGATAGTTGTGGCGCTGGGGGGGGGGGGGTAGAGCAGGCTATGGAGTTCTCCGGTCGTTACGTACATCAACAATTGACCATGGTTCCAGGGTCAACTTAACCTTACACTGGTACCAGGAAATGTCTTTGGAAAGTAAAAGCTGACGAAATGATATTGCCTGCATCATATTAAATTTGAGTCGCAGTTAAGCCCCTTGTGTAACATGAACTCATGATGGTTCTTTCCCTCGGCATTCGTGTCTAATATTTTTTACTGTAACATACGGGGGTAGATAAGGTCCAGCGGCTAGTCGCCCGCCTACGGATCGGAGGGTTTTTGGTTCGGGTCCGGAAGCAGCCTCTTAGGACCTCATCATTATCATGTGCCCTGCCAACTGCATGGGTGCTCATGCATCTCCACAGATCACGATCGCTGGTTGCCTGGAACGTCTGCCTTGATGATATCCCTCCATGCCATAGCTTCACCCCATCCAGCATCACCTCTCTTGGTCTGCTTCTCTTTCCACATCTTTCCGAAGTGTTCCAATAACTCTCTTCTCGTTACGTGGGCAAAGAACAGTGTTTGTCTTCTTGGAACATACTCGGGGAACACAAATACTAAGAAAGGAGAACTGTTATCCAAAGTTTTGGTTTAGACAAAGGATCAACGTCAATACACACGGGTAGAAACCCATAAGTGCTCCGTTATACTTCTAACCCAAGCCTGAGTCCGAAAAATCGCATCACGGTGCACGAACTCCGTGGCACCGGCGAAGATCCTAAAATACTTTTAGCTCCAAATTTTGCCGGGCAGCACCCTTAGGCATCTCTTTTCGATTTCCAGCTGCCAGAGGATTTTTTTTACGTGCGCAACAATACACACGCAACATCGTGCAATAATACATGCAGTTTCAAAGTACAAACATCAGAGTACCCTCTTACAAGCCTTCGGGCATATTGGGCATTTAAAGCTAGATATATAGGGCTAGACATCTATTTTATAGACTAATCCGCGCTCGATGGAGGAAATTCTCAGCATCACACCGTTTGCCTTTACTTCCAAAGACTTTACCTTCTACCCATTTAAGACTGGGTCGACCTGGGAGCCAGGGTTCTTTTTAAAGGTCCGACTCTGTCAAGATCTGAACCTACGACTTTCGGATCCGCGAGCACGTGTTCAGCCCCTACACCACAGCAGCCCTCTTAATATTAGTGTGCTGAAGGGTAAATAAATTTAATAGGTAAAATGAAGTGTATAACGTTTTACAGTCAGTTGCGTGAAAATAAACTGTATAACGTTTTACAGTCAGTTGCGTGAAAATAAACTGTATAACGTTTTACAGTCAGTTGCGTGAAAATAAAATGAAATGTATAACTTTTTACAGTCAGTTGCGTGAAAATAAAATAAAATGTATAACATTCTACAGTCAGTTGAGTGAAAATGAAATGTATAACATTCTACAGTCAGTTGCGTGAAAAAAAAATGACATCTATAACATTTTACAGTCAGTTGCGTGAAAATAAAATGAAATGTATAACATTTTACAGTCAGTTGCGTGAAAATAAAATGAAATGTATAACATTTTACAGTCAGTTGCGTGAAATAAAATGAAATGTATAACATTTTACAGTCAGTTGCGTGAAAATAAAATGAAATGTATAACATTTTACAGTCAGTTGCATGAAATAAAATGAAATGTATAACATTCTATACTCGGTTGGGTGAAAATACAATGAAAGTATAACTTTCTAAAGTTAGTTGGATATTCTTTACAGAATGTTACAGAACCAGCCTCAGCATTTGTTCTGGGTAATTTCACTAGGCAATGTTACGTTTAGTAGTTTGCCATTGCTCACTGAACGGTCAGCTCGTTATAGCACTGTAGAAATCAAGGCTAGTCTCTCTTCTGTCAGATCGTCGCAGTTGAGTTCGAACCCAACTCCTCTGAATTACGAAGCGTCTTAGCAACGCTTAGCGTTCTAAGCCACAGACTCCGAAGGAAGCCTAAAATAGAGTACTTATCCACACGGTTGAAGTATTTAAGCTTTTAGGTTCTGTCGCCTCAGCCACTCCTCACTCAACTCCCCCCCCCCCCCCACCCGGGCCGCCTCATGTTCGCCTCCACTTTTGCTGCACATCACAACATAAATCATTTATATTAGTTCCAGTGTCTGCCACACCTGTGCAATCTGTCTTCTCACCTGAGGATGTGACATAATGGGGTTAATGAAGTCCTGATCCTTAATATACCGAGAGACTGATCCTCATTGGGCCCAACAAGACAGCAATAAACAGTACAGGTGTGAGGCCTGGACTTTCTCCAGGAGTAAATGTCGGAGATTTGCTCCTTGGCAGGCACCAGGTCCAAATTCTGGGGTCATCGTTTCACTCCAGCACCGTGCACTTTATGGAAATTTACTGTAAGACTTTCAGCTGTTACATTTGCCGTTCTCTTTTCGATTACAAAGACACTCGTACTGGACAAGGGAGACAATCTGAAGACCATCCATGAACGAATGCTGGCAGACGACAAGAGATGCAGTTACATATGCAAGATGTGAAAACAAAGAATGAAGAGTGGATCTGACAAGGAGGGACGTATAAGAGAAAGAGAACAACAAGTGTTTAATCAACGTGCTAGTGCAGTGGTTCTTAAACTGCCTAATGCTACGACCCTCCTAATACAGTTCCTCGTCTTGTGGCAACCCTTTAATACAGTTCCTCGTGTTGTGGCAACCCTTTAATTCAGTTCCTCGTCTTGTGGCAACCCTTTAATACAGTTCCTCATCTTGTGGCAACCCTTTAATACAGTTCCTCGTCTTGAGGCAACCCTTTAACACAGTTCCTCATGTTGTGGCAACCCTTTAATACAGTTCCTCGTGTTGTGGCAACCCTTTTAATACAGTTCCTCGTGTTGTGGCAACCCTTTAATAAAGTTCCTCGTCTTGTGGCAACCCTTTAATACAGGTCCTCATGTTGTGGCAACCCTTTAATACAGTTCCTCGTCTTGTGGCAACCCTTTAATACAGTTCCTCGTCTTGTGCCAACCCATTAACACAGTTCCTCATGTTGTGGCAACCCTTTAATACAGTTCCTCGTGTTGTGGCAACCCTTTTAATACAGTTCCTCGTGTTGTGGCAACCCTTTAATACAGTTCCTCGTCTTGTGGCAACCCTTTAATACAGGTCCTCATGTTGTGGCAACCCTTTAATACAGTTCCTCGTCTTGTGGCATCCCTTTAATACAGTTCCTCGTCTTGTGGCAACCCTTTAATACAGGTCCTCATGTTGTGGCAACCCTTTAATACAGTTCCTCATGTTGTGGCAACCCTTTAATACAGTTCCTCATGTTGTGGCAACCCTTTAATACAGGTCCTCGTGTTGTGGCAACCCTTTAATACAGTTTCTCGTCTTGTGGCAACCCTTTAATACAGTTCCTCATCTTGTGGCAACCCTTTAATACAGTTCCTCGACTTGTGGCAACCCTTTAATACAGTTCCTCATGTTGTGGCAACCTTTTAATACAGTTCCTCATGTTGTGGCAACCCTTTAATACAGTTCCTCATGTTGTGGCAACCCTTTAATACAGTTCCTCATCTTGTGGCAACCTTTTAATACAGTTCCTCGTCTTGTGGCAACACTTTAAAACAGTTTCTCATGTTGTGGCAACCCTTTAATACAGTTTCTTGTCTTGTGGCAACCCTTTAATACAGTTCCTCGTCTTGTGGCAACCCTTTAACACAGTTCTTCATGTTGTGGCAACCCTTTAATACAGTTCCTCGTGTTGTGGCAACCCTTTAATACAGTTCCTCGTGTTGTGGCAACCCTTTAATACAGTTCCTCGTGTTGTGGCAACCCTTTAATACAGTTCCTCGTGTTGTGGCAACCCTTTAATACAGTTCCTCGTCTTGTGGCAACCCTTTAATACAGTTCCTCGTCTTGTGGCAACCCTTTAACACAGTTCCTCATGTTGTGGCAACCCTTTAATACAGTTCCTCGTGTTGTTGCAACCCTTTAATACAGTTCCTCGTGTTGTGGCAACCCTTTAATACAGTTCCTTTTGTTGTGGCGACCCTTTAATACAGTTCCTCATGTTGTGGCGACCCTTTAATACAGTTCCTCATATTGTGGCAACCATTTAATACAGTTCCTCGTCTTGTGGCAACCCTTTAATACAGTTCCTCATGTTGTGGCGACCCTTTAATACAGTTCCTCATGTTGTGGCAACCCTTTAATACAGTTCCTCGTCTTGTGGCAACCCTTTAACACAGTTCTTCATGTTGTGGCGACCCTTTAATACAGTTCCTCGTGTTGTGGCAACCCTTTAATACAGTTCCTCATGTTGTGGCGACCCTTTAATACAGTTCCTCATGTTGTAGCAACCCTTTAATACAGTTCCTCGTATTGTGGCAACCCTTTAATACAGTTCCTCATGTTGTGGCAACCCTTTAATACAGTTCCTCGTGTTGTGGCAACCCTTTAATACAGTTCCTCGTCTTGTGGCAACCATTTAATACAGTTCCTCGTCTTGTGGCAACCCTTTAACACAGTTCTTCATGTTGTGGCAACCCTTTAATACAGTTCCTCGTGTTGTGGCAACCCTTTAATACAGTTCCTCGTGTTGTGGCAACCCTTTAATACAGTTCCTCATATTGTGGCGACCCTTTAATACAGTTCCTCATGTTGTGGCGACCCTTTAATACAGTTCCTCGTGTTGTAGCAACCCTTTAATACAGTTCCTCATCTTGTGGCAACCCTTTAATACAGTTCCTCGTCTTGTGGCAACCCTTTAATACAGTTCCTCGTGTTGTTATGACCCCAACCATACAATTATTGTCGTCGATGTTTCATAAATTCAGTGAATATTTGTTTTGCGATGGTCTTTGGTGACCCCTGTGAAAGGGTTCTTCGCCCCAAAAAAGGGTTGCCACCCCAAGGTTGAGAACTGTTGTGCTCTGGAAACAGTTAACATCTAGACAGTAAAATATTTGCTGCGGGAGACAGAGCATCTATGTGTATGTCCGGTGTGTTATGATGTCAATTCTTAAATCAGAAATCAATTAGAAAAGATGGAAAACGTTGATGTATATGCGAGCTGTACATGATAACTTACAGGACACAAAGAAAGGACGTTGCGGTGTTTAGCCTTCATCAGCAGAGCGAGGAGAAACAAAACACGGTTTTTAAGACATTTAAAAAACAAGCTTATCTTCTTTTAAAATACATCAGTGATTATTGCACTAAAAGAATACAAATAAATCATCATATACTTTAAAGTACACAACAGATTAAAAAATTATCATTAGCAAAAGTCATCTACAATTTTATGTCACGACTAATGAAAGTGTGTGGCCCTAATGATCGTGATAAGAATATACTTCCGTAGTTTGTGCGTCTGTAACAATTGAACCAAATGTATACTGATATTGACTTGTGCCTTTGACAGTTTATACCAAGTATAATAATAAAGATATTAAATGTCGAGCCACTCAAGCAGAGGCAGCATTTTACAAAATGAAGAATATTGAGGCAAGAAAGAGCATTTTTAAAACTACATAAACCTTTTTTTAATATAAGGAAGTGAATCATGGACACGGTAGATAAGTGAAAAAATATCTGAAAGCTGCGGAGATGGGGTTTTATAGACGAATGGTGAGAATAGACTGGACAGAGAGAAATAGTAACTGACTCTATAGAGAACTGATTGCCCACATCAGAAAGAGACAATCTACATTCTGTGGTCATGTGATGAGAAGAAGAAAACTGGAGTACGTCCTGAGAGTGGAAAAGCTGAAGGGGCGTAGAGACAGAGGGAGGCCGAGAGAACAGATGCTGGACAGTTTGACATCATGTCATAGACGATCATCTGTGTCAGAGTTGATTGAAAGTACAATAGACAGAAGGTTGTGGATAGACATGACTACCAACACCACACGGCAAGGACTTTAAGAAGAAGACAGGAGACAAAAGGTTGTGGATAGACATGACTACCAACGCCACACGGCATATACTTTACGAAGAAGACAGGAGACAGAAGGTTGTGGATGTAAACATGACTACCAACACCACATGGCATGGACTTTAAGAAGAAGACAGGAGACAGAAGTTTGTGTATGTAAACATGAGTACCAATACCACATGGCATGGACTTTAAGAAGAAGACAGGATACAGAAGGTTGTGGATAGATATGACTACCAACGCCACACGGCAAGGACTTTAAGAAGAAGACAGGATACAGAAGGTTGTGGATAGACATGACTACCAACGCCACACGGCAAAGACTTTAAGAAGAAGACAGGAGACAGAAGGTTGTGGATAGACATGACTACCAACGCCACACGGCAAGGACTTTAAGAAGAAGACTGGAGACAGAAGGTGGTGGATAGACATGACTACCAACGCCACACCGCATGGACTTTATATATATAATTCGAGAACTTCATACATTTAGTCTGTTGACAAAAGATCAATTAAAATTTAAACAGATCAGATCTGTAAAACAACAAAAATATCCATTGGATTGTCAACCACAAAATGGCTGTTTGCGCATTGTGAGCTTGATAGTTTAAAGGTAAATATTTTACAAATCTATTGCAAAAATTGATATATACAACATTAAAAAAAAATTAACTGACTGGAAAATGACTACATAGTATTTAAAAATTGTGGACACAAGCACAGTGGTACCTCAGTAAATGTCCCTCATCCGCTTCAGATGCTTGGACATACCAGAACTTATAACAAACGCAACTTTCCATTAGAAATAACAGGAGAATTATTAATCCGGTCCCATGAAAACAACATCCTGGCTTATAATACGAAAGAGTTCGTGAGGTCAAAAGAAATTAAAACGTTAACTTAAAATTGTTATTCCTATGTCAAATCAGTACTGTTGTACGGAGTGGAAACATGGAGAACAACTAAAGCTATTACAAATAAACTACAAACATTCATTAACAGTGGGCCAAGAGGTAAAGAAAAGACGCTGGCGTTGGACACGTTGAGAAAACATGAGAACAAAGTTGCTAGAATGTCTTTGCACTTGAACTCACACGGGTAGAAATATAGGGGGGGGGGGGGGACATGAAGAAGTAAGCTAGAAGGGGAAGTTAACAAGACGGGGGCGACATGAGGAGAGCTGCGTGCGATAGCAAACGACTTGGTGTGAGTTGGTTGGCATATGCTCCATTGGGGGCTAGAAAGGCAGAAGAAGAAGAAGAGATGATACTTTGACCGGGTTGTATAAAACAGTGCTTAAACACGGCTTAAAACTAAAAAAAAATCAATACAAAAGCAATGAGATGAAATAGATGAACCTTTTGTTGCTGGATAGGATGCTGCTGAGAGGGGGGAGGGGATGTTGTTGTTTAGAGGGAGAAACGGCTTCCAATAGAACTTCAGGAATCTGAAATTCTGGTGTGCTTTTTCGTTCTTTCCTTTTTTCTGTCTCTTTTCCCTATTCGGACCTTGTTGAGGCTCACAAGTTTTAGCACCGGAGTCGTATTCCAAACTAAAGTCGTTTACCAAGCAAGATGTTTTCCATCAACACAGGACGTATACCAAGTTAGACTTAGAAAGTGGATGTGGAGCTGGGAGTGGGGGTGGCGGGGGGCTGCGTGATCTCAAGGCAGGGCGTCCGCCTCGAGTGCTGAAGGTCCTGGGTTCAGGCCCCAGTGAAGGCTGTAATTTTTTCACGTGGACTTCTAGTAATTTCCCCTGGTCTCTGGGTAGTTAGATCGGACGCCCGTGTGCATTGTTGCGCACGTAAAAAATACCTTGGCAGTTGAAAATTTAAAAGAGTAGCTTAACAGCGCTGCCTGGGCAAAATTTAGAGTTCAAAATCTACCTGAAGTTTTTTAGGATCTTCGCCGGTGCTACGGAGTTCGTGCACCGTGCTGAGATTCTTTAGACTCAAGCTTGAGTTAGAAGTAGAACGGAGCACTTATGGGTTACTACCCTTGTGCCATAATGTTGATCCGTCGTCTAAACGTATCTATCGAAGCAGGGTAACACTGTACTTTTCCTTTTGTTTTTAAATATGGTCAGCTTGGCAGGGTAGTTTAGTCGCTTGCCTGGCGCTGCAAAGGTTGTTATGTCGATTTTAGACTTCGTACTTTGATTCGCGAGGACAAATGTTTCGGAGATTTTCGGGAGTCGTTGATGGAGCTAGGAGTTTCATGTTTCAGAGGCCAGTTTGGCTGACGAAGTGCCGCATTGCTAGGAGAGGTAGAGCCAGGGGATGAAACCATATGCACGTAATTGTATTCTTTTCCCATTAAAAGATCCCGTTTGTTCTGAAATCTAAGACCCAAACCATGAAGATTTGGATATTCAGAGGAAAAGATCGTATTTCTTTAAACAGAAACGAACAAATACAGAAGCCCTGAAGAAAGGGAGAGTGAAAAAAGAGATGTTAAAAAAACAAAGAAAACTAAAGAATGAAATATTTCGACATAACACCTGCAAAAATCGTATTAGAGGTAAAAGTCGAAGACAAGCCAGCAGGAGACAAACAATTCTACAATTTGGAGGGTGATATCAAGACATCGATGAATAAGAACAAGAGGGGGAAATAAAGAAGAGGGAGAGAACAGTATATAAATCATCTACTATTGATCTGATTTATAGCGGCGTCCGTGGCTTAGGCGTGGCGAGTCCGACTCATAATTCCAAGCACCGCAATCGAAACCCACTGCTGGCTGCGTGGATTTTTATCGTGGTATGGGCCGTCACAGGTCGACCCAACCTAAAATGGGTACCAGGATGGGCTGTCCTGGGGAAGTAAAGATGGACGGCGTAATGCTGACCACATTACCCATCCAGTGCCGATTGGTCTGTAAAAATATGGGACGCTCTTCCTATATGCCCGAAAAGGGGTGAAAAGGGATCTTTATTGATCTGATTTCCAAGAAAGGGTATTGCCGCCAAAAACATAAATGACAAAACACGCCAGCACTTCCACAAGCGGTCACCATTATACACACACCAACACACACACACACATATGTGTATATATATATATAAACACGCTAGCATTTCCACAAGAGATCACCATCACACACACACGCGCGCGAGGGCGCGCGCACACACACACACACACATATATATATATAAACACGCGCGCACGCGAACAGTTGCAACAAGAAAATCGATACATTCTACCAGTTTAGCCAATAGTAGATTTAAATCCTTGATCAGATCGGTGGTTGTCAGACTGTAAGTCCCGATCCCAACGGGACATCACAGGCATTTATGAGAAGTTGACTAGTTTATATAAACTTATAACATGTGAGATGAGATGTTTACAAAATGAGTCGCGAAAGAAAAGAAGAGGCAAACTCACCACTGAAAACAAAAAAAGCCAAGAATAGTGGTAGGCACAGCGCCGGTAACTGATTCCATAGACATCAAAGAATTAAATGGATAATCAAGCAGTCAAAATAGAACAAAAACAGCCGGCAGCTAGAGCCTGCTATATGAGAACAACAGGCTACAAGACAAGAGGTCGACCAAGAAAGACATGCGTGGCGGGAGTAAGAGAAACGCAATATAACATTAACACAAGCTACGCATTTAGCAAACAACAGAAAACTACATTTAACTCTTCTTTGCGGCGCTTTACAGCGTGAGCAGTACGGTGAAAAAAAAAAACAGAAGTGTAGTGTGTTCTTACCGCAAATGTGTACATAAAAAATTATATCGTCATCATCAAGATCGAACCCGGCAACCCGGCATTACGAAGCTCGTTCTCAGCTCCTAAGCCACAAACACTGACAGTGACCCAATACTGAACGTATAATTTGCCTAGAAAAACCAAAACAGCCAAAAAATGCTCGGGTTGGTTCTGTAACGTCCTGTAAGGGATGTGCAACTAACTAAGTCGTAAGTGGGGTCTGTCATTACTGCCAGCGTGTAGCCCTTTGAAGAACATTGTAGCACAGTGAGTCTCAAGTCTAAGGATCTAGGACCGCATGACTAGGACAGACGCGACAAAAAGGAGTCGCAACTCAACAGTTTGAGATACACCGAATTGTAATTTACACTGCAATATCGATATCAAACGTTTCTGCATATTTTGTGCCAAATACTTTAAGATTATTCTAGCCCCGAAATGACATAAATCAAATTTAAAAACGCTACAAAACGTTCAGCAACAATGAGTTTGCGTCGAAAGAAAAGGAAAGGAGAAACACAGAAACATATTATTCTCTTGGGAGAAGCAGAGAATACTTTGTGTTTGGCCCGCTTGTCTGACAGAAACCAAAAATAAAAACATGTTTATGAATGAGGGAAAAGTGTCAGCCGAGAAATATTTTTGGAGATGAATGAAAGCTGAAATTGAAACGATCCAGAGATCGTGAAATCTGTTGCCAGATTTCACAGTTCCTGTGAAATGTTGGCCTGTTCTGGATATTAACAATGCAGTGAGATCTAGTTTGGACGCTTTTTTGGCAGCGACTTCCGGATATGTCCTGGAGCAAAACATGGAGAAAAGCCAGGCGCTGTTAGTTTCTTCTCATTCATGAAATGTCTGTCCTCTTTTACAACGAGGTGAAGTGAGTACATTACGTTTTTGTTTTGATTCTCCTCGTATTAACTGAGGTAAATAAGTACATCGAGAGAGGCAGAACGTGGGGCTTGGCTGAGATCACTTAAACCCTCCCCCTCCCTCTATCTACCCAGATGTGGGTGTCTGTATATGTGATTGTATGTGTGTGTATGTATGCATGCATGTGTTGGTGTATATGAATGGAATGTGTGTGCATGTATGTCTGTGTATGTATGTGTGTGTGTTTTGATGTTTGTGCATGTATTTCTATGTGTGTATGTATGTGTGTGTGTGTATGTGTTTTATGTTCGTGTTTGTATGTAGATGCGTGTATGTATGTATTACGTATGTCTGTATATGAGTGTGCATGTATGAGAATGTAAGAGTATGTATACGTGTGTGCGTGTGTGTGTGTGTGTGTGTGTGTGTAAGATTGTGTACATTGATGTGTGTATGCATTATTCCATAGTGTATATTTCTTTATTGTCGGCTCTGTGGCTAAGTCGATACTTCGCTTCGTAATGCCGGGATGCCAGGTTCGATCCCAGCTGCGGGCAACGCGCCTTTCGTTGGTTTCGACAGTGGTATCAAGAAAGCCGACCGTCCAGGGGCAATGGCAAACTACTGGATGTAAATTGCCTAAAGAAACCACACAACAGCCAGAGGCTGTTAGGGTTGGTTCTGCAACGTCCTGTAAAGGATACGCAACTAACTTTATATTTCTTTATTACATCCATAACATGCATTATTAATAACAGGCATTGGTACTCTGAAAAATGAGTGCTTAGAAGGGCTGAATGTCAGACAGGCCTGCGTGCCCAATTTGTAACCCTTTAAAAATAAAGTTTGATCGCTCGTTCGTTCGTACCTATCCATGTATGGAAATGAAACAAAAATCGAGCACGTTCAACCTACTGCAGTCGGTATCGGCTATAATTGTGGTCTGGTTTCTTTGCGCCAATTATATTGGATAAGAAATGGTAATTGCACGAAATCTAGTGGCTTGGACGGGGAAGGAGGCTGGTATGCAGTACACACACACACACACACACACACACACACACACACACACACACACACACACGCACACACACACACACCCATATCCCACTGAACAACTATAATGAAACTATTGAAACTCACCACCCTGGAGACTTTCTAACTAGCACTGCGATCCCTGTAAGAAAAAAGGAAACAAATTTACTTTAAACCTGTTATTTATTCTTTAATTGTCATTCAATACATTATTATTATTATTATTATTATTATTATTATTATTATTATTATTATTATTATTCTATTATTATTATTATTATTATTGTCATCATCTCATCTCATTTTGATCCTCCGGTACTTTGCGATGTCGATATGAAGTACAATTTACGGGAAAGTGCCTGTTTGTGCGCTCTGCAAACGGGGATTCCCATGAACTCTGTTAATCCCTCTGTCCACGTTTTGCATGGTCGGCCTCTTATTCGCCTAGTTTGAATATCATCGCTAGCTATTATTATTATTGTTAGTAGTAGTAGCCGTGTAGCTGATAGACGCTCAGCCGGCGGCCCGAATGTCTCAAGTTCAAATCCGCATCCAGCCAGATTACGATAAAGAATGACTTTGGCATCCAGGCTACCTAGCCTAAAATGGGTACCAGGTAAAGTCCTGGAAAATAAAGGCGGAAAGTGGGGATAATTATTATTACACACCTAAATATGACTTGGTCCTACGGAGGTCTCCAGAATGTTACTAAGAGACCGGAGCACCCGCATTGTCATTTCTTTGTAGCTGTTCCCCTAAATTACCTTGTGTGTTTTTTGTTAACTTTCTCCCTTTCGACATGGAAGTGAGTGAGTGAATTGTGTTTTTGTTAACTTTCTCCCTTTCGACATGGAACTGCGGGCGATTTGGAATCAGACCTCCTTGCGTTGATTTCGAGACCGTCGAAGCTTATTGCAACTACTAAACATAGAACTACCTAGAAAATAACGACATGTAAAGCTCAGTCGTTGCGAGGGCGCTTCGTAATGCAGGGGTGCAGGGTTCGATCCGAGTTGTAACGTCTTGCGCTGGTTTAGACCGTGGTACCGAGAGTTGACCATTCAGAAATCAATGGCAAACTACTGGACGTAAAATTTGCCTAGAAAAACCACAACAGCCAAAAAATGCTGGTGTTCGTTCTGCAACGTCCTGTAAAGGATATGCAACTAACTTTTCTTTTTAAAGTCACACAGCTAACTGTAAGTTGCCCTTGTTATACTGGTATAAATTAAGTGCATTCATTTTTTTTTTAAATGTAATATCTATATTAATAAAAATCTTAATTTTCCGATGTTGTAATCCCTAAACTAGGAAACTACTGAACCGAATGCTTTCAAATTTGCACACAACGTTGCCTTCGACTCCAAGCGTGATTTTTTTTCAGAAAATCGCACAAACCACGAACGACGTAGCTCCAGCAACGGTCAAATCATTATTTGTTTTGTTGCTGGCCCGGATTTATTTTTAGTTGATATGCTATTTTTGGCTGCCGAGCTCTCATTGAACTTTGCATTATTATATAATCTCATTTCCACTGTCTGTTCTAGTGTTTGGTAGCGTAGTTGGTAACTATTCTGCTTATCATGCGGGTGACTCGCGTTTGATTCCCCGCTAGGTGATAAAACATTTTTTTAGCCCATAACTGGGCGGCTGGCACGTTGTGTTGTGGTTTATGGCTAGGCTGTGATATCTACGCCTTTTTCGGTTTTGGGTTTTACAGCTAGCCTGCGACAGCGGCGACGTGATGCTCAATGGTCATGTCACGGGTATTCTTCGTTCGCCCTCCAGAGGGCCGTTGGCACGTTGTGTTGTGGTTTACAGCTAGGCTGCGATATCTGACCTAAACTCTTCAGTCTTCGGTAGTATAGTTTTAAGTATTCCATCCTTCATGAGGGTTACCCATGTTCGATTCCCCACTGGGTTATAATTGTTTTTTTTTTTCCTTGAAAGGGTGGTTGCCACGTTGTGCTGTGGGTTACAGCTAGGCTGCGATATCTGCGCCTTTCGCCCAAAGACATCCGATTTCATTTAAGTCACAATTAGCCTCCCCGCGACGCTTCTCAATCAAAAACTATTCGGCGACGACAGAAACTGTTAACTAAGACGGCTTACAGTCCAGTTTCGTTTGTGTGGTGGACACGGATGCCAAGGTCAGTTAAAAATCGCTCCTTCGAAGAGGGAGAGATGACGGGTGCGGGGTATTTTACTCCGCTATTCGTGAGTATAGTGTACTTTTTACTGTGGGTTCCATCACTGGTTAAGTGATGCAGTTTTTTTTTTTTTTTTTGTCGGGGGCAACATTAAACTAAATAGTCCGTGGCGACAGCATGCGGCGCTAACTCCTCTTTTCTACACAAACCTACACAGACTGTGGTGACAGTTTTTGATGTTGTTGTTGTTGCTGTTGTTGTTGTGATGGTGGTGGTGGTAGTGGTTGCAGTAGTACTGGTACTGGATGGGTGATGTGGTAGCTGTTACACTGGCTACATTTACTTCTTTGTACAAGTTAATGCTACCTATTTAAGCCTGGGTAGACACGGATGCCAAGCTCAATTTAGTTACACTATTTCATCACACGATGACTTTCTCATCCTTCGGAGAGGATGATATGATTGGGGGAGGGGTGGGGGGGGGGGGGGGGCTGGTGGTTATATCAGACACAGTTAGCTGGGAGTGTTTAAAATGTTATTTTAACGTTCTTATTTCTTAGCTATTTATATTTTAATAATTTCGCCATGGATGATTTTTCAATCCTTGGGAGAGGGAGATATGACTTCGCAAGGTGATGATTTTTCAATCTTTCGGAGAGGGAAATATTACTATCGGGAGGAGGAAAGGGAGGGGAGGTTATGTTAGACACAGTTAGCTGAGAGAGCTTAAAATCTTATTTTAATGTTTCCTTTTCCTAACTATTTTTATTTTAATAATATCGCCAGGTGATGATTTTTCAATCCTACGGAGAGGGAGATACGATTAGTAGAAAAAAAAGGGGGGGAGGGGGTTATGCCAAACACAGTTAGCTGAGAGAGCTAAAAATATTATTTTTAGGTTCTCACTTCTTAACTATTTCTATTTTAATCATTTCGCCATGGATGATTTTTCAATCCTTCGAAGAGGGAGATATAACTGCGTCGGGGGAAAAAAAAGGGGGGGGGGGGGGTATGACAGACACTGTTAGCTGAGAGAGCTTAAGATATTTTTTTGAAGTTCTAATTTCTTAACTATTTCTATTTTAATAATTTCGCCATGGATGATTTTTCATTCCTTCGGAGAGGGAGATATGACTTCGCCAGGTGATGATTTTTCACTCTTTCGGAGAGGGAGATATGATGGGGGGGGGGGGGGGAGAAGGGGGTTATGCCAGACACAGTTAGCTGAGAGAGCTCAAAATATTATTTTAATCTTCTCTTTTTTAACTATTTCTATTTTAATAATTTCGCCATGGATGATTTTTCAATCCTACGGAGAGGGAGATATAATTGGTGGACGGGGGAAAGGGAGGGGGGGGGGGTTGTTATGCCAGACACAGTTATCTGAGAGCGCTCAACATATTATTTTAAAGTTCTAATTTCTTAACTATTTATATTTTACTAGTTTCGCCAGGTGATGATTTTTCAATCCTTCGAAGAGGGAGATATGACTTCCCCAGGTGATGATTTTTCAATCCTTTGGAGCGGGAGATATGATTGTTGGAAATAGGGGGGGGGGGTGGGGGGTGCGGAGGTTATGCCAGACACAGTTAGCTGAGAGAGCTTAACATATTATTTTAATGTTCTTATTTCTTAGCTCTTTCTATTTTAATAATTTTGTAATGGATGATTTTATAATCCTTCGGAGAGGGAGATATGACTGGGTCGAGGGGAGAGGAGGGGGGGGGGAGGGGATATGACAGACACTGTTAGCTGAGAGCTATTTTATTTCCTCTCCATTTCAGCATTCTGGGCCACAGCAACGAGTGGCCGGGTACAGCCAGTGTCTAATGAGAGGAATAAGTACAGTATGGTTTTTGTTTAGGTTTTTCTCTTGCCCACTAATGTAAATAAGTAGGGTCTGTTCTTGTTTATTTTGTTAAATGATGTAAATAAGCATTGTATGTTCTTTCTTAGTTTCTCCTTTTGCACACTGAGTTTAATAAGTACTTATATTTTCGTTTTGTTTCTCCTTTTACACACTGAGTTTAATAAGTACTTATATTTTCGTTTAGTTTCTCCTTTTACACATTGAGTTTAATCAGTACTTATATTTTCGTTTAGTTTCTCCTTTTGTACACTGAGTTTAATAAGTGCTGATATTTTCGTTTAGTTTCTTTTTTTGCACACTGAGTTTGATAGGTACTTATATTTTCGTTTAGTTTCTCCTTTTGCACACGGAGTTTAATAGGTACTTATATTTTTGTTTAGTTTCTCCTTTTGAACACTAAGTTTAATAAGTGCTGATATTTTCGTTTAGTTTCTTCTTTTGCACACTGAGTTTAATGGGTACTTATATTTTCGTTTAGTTTCTTCTTTTGCACACTGAGTTTAATAGGTACTTATATTTTCGTTTAGTTTCTTCTTTTGCCCACGGAGTTTAATAGGTACTTATATTTTCGGTTAGTTTCTCAGACGATATCTGGTATGCGTCACTTGTCGATTGTTTAACAGGCGCGCTAGGCTACTGGTTTGCTGTGATGTTGTGCAATCGAAGGCTGTGGGTGACTCCTTCTGTCCATATTCTACTATGTCTGCCTCTTCTTCTTGGTGTTTCTTTTTTCATGTTGTGTTCTTTCAATGTCGGCATCATTAGGATTAATTCTCCAAGGTAGCCGGACCTTTTCAGAAAATGTTCCAGGAATAATTGTTGTTGCAATTCTCCACGTATCTTCCACATACGGCAGCGCTGATTGAACGCCACAGTTGAGTTGAGTCGAATCAAGAATTGACATCACCGCACTTAGGGCATTCCCCTGCATGCCCCGTCCTCATCTTCGGCAGCCAGCACAGAGTTTCAATACTGATGGTACCGGTCACAATCCTGTTAAAAGTCCGTATTGCCTTTCCTCTGAGTGTAGTCACCCTGCCAGACCCTCTGATTACACCCAGGTGCCTCATTCTCTCCAGGCCATAATAATCTTCTTTCTCTTCTGATTCCGTTGCTTGTTCCCAAAGGGCCTTGACCACATCTGCCTTGTCATGTATCAATTCACGACCCAGTGGTGCAGATCCAGCTAATCTGTCCTCCTGTTAATTACCCACCACGCCGGCATAGCCTTGGAAAAAATAAAAGTATGTTCATTACCCGTGACCTTTCCAGTGAAGCTTGCCACTCTGCTCGAAGCATCCCTGTTTTCACCTTTCTCAGCATGCTTTCAGAGTCTGTTACAATTACGACATGTGTATGCATCTTGTTCTCTAGCCACCGGAGAGCTGCAGTTACCGCCTCCACCTCCATTCTCATGCTAGATGTTGTGGTGTCATTTTCTACGCCACAGATGCACTTATATACAGATCCTTCTCGGCTTACGACCGAGTTCCGTTCCGAGAAACAGGTTGTAAGTCGAACAAGTCGTCCGTTCTGTGTAACAGGTTGTAAGTCAAACAAGTCGTAAGTCGAATTTTTTTTTGTCAGTACCGTTTTCATTCAAACAGTTACAGAAAGTATAATTATTGTACATGATTTCAACAAAGGATTATATGTACAGTTCCAGAACTTGTTGACTTAACAAATGTAGTTATCTTTCTTTCTTTACTATATTTTCACATAGTGATTGTAACTGACTCACAAAGCATGCAAAGCTTCGCTTCGGAGCACTGACCGGATCTTTTCTCCGGGGCATGCTGGTGTGTTGGGAAATAAACAGGCTGACAGACTGTCTAGCTCTTCACAACAGGTTGGATTACTGATGCATAATAAGGAAGACGGGGTTTGGGCCTTGTGGGAGAGGGTGTAAGGTCGGAGAAGCAAATGGATCACCACAGTCTGGTGAGATTTTTAAAGGGGTAGAAAATTATAGGGAAGAGAAAAAGTTGGTAAGAAAGAACAAATATTTTATGTTAGCTTTACAAAATCGATCGCAATAAACAAACAAAGGACGTTGTGGCGATTAGCCTTCATCAGCACATAAAGAACAACTCAGTACACATACACAAATATGCTCTAACTATGACGTGACTACATTGGATTCTAATGTACAAAATAAATGATACTCATTTGTGTCCCTGGCGACAAACTTCGTTGAAGAGGATGACTAGGACGGGTTGAGAGTTATGCAGGGGGGAGTGACGAGGGGTTTTGGCAAATGCTCGAGGTTCAGAACAAAGGCAAGACAAACGTATAATCAAAATGCTACTAGCACCATTGCGCTGGCTGCTGAAGATGGGGTTGGAGCGCTAATGAAATGCTCCCATTGCTGTGATGTCGGTTCTTGAATCAACTCAATCCAGTTATTTACTATTGTCTTTTTTGTGGTCGTAAGTATGGATGTTGATAAGCTGCATAGGTCGTGAGTCGATCAGTATGCGTGCTCTAAGTTAGCTGTATTAGTTAGTTGCGTATCCCTTATAGGACGTTGCAGAACCAAACCCAACAGCCCCTTTCTAGGCAGATATACGTCCAATAGTTTGCCATTGCTTCCTGGACGGTCGGCTTTCTTGATACCACTGTCAAAGCCAACGCACGGTGCATGGCTCGCAGCTGGGATCGAACCCGGCATCCTGGCATTACGAAGCGTTCGCATCGACTTAGCCACAGAACCGACCTAAGGTAGCTACTGGATTTAAATTCTTTCGACTTCAACAAATTACCTATTTGCTGTTAATCAGATACCCCAAAAAGCAAAAAGATTTTCAACGAAGTCAGCTATCTGTCCAAGGTGAAGGCTGCAAAAGAAATGTAACCTGGTGACCCAATTTGTCAAACGCTGGCGGTAATGTCTGCCGTTTGACTGCATTCCTCTCCCTCCTTATCTATCGTTGATCCCAGATAACCAGACGGGTAGATGAGTTTACAGGACCGGGTGGGTGTAGGTGAGTTATCAAAGATCATAGTACAGCCATTCTCAAACATTTTCAGGCTAGAAGCCAGATCTTCTTCTTCATCATCATCGCCATTTTCTTGTTTTTACTTCTTCTTTTCACGTTTTCTTCTTCTTCTTCTTCTTTTTCTTTTTCTACTTCATCTTCTTCTTCGTTCACCGGCTGTGAATTCCGGCGGAAGGTCCCGGTTAATCGTCCGCTTGGACTTTTGGCTTTCACCTGGACCTGAGTTTTGCGTGTACAACCGTTTTGTTGTTCCCTGCCTCATGGGCAGCTGTACTCCGACTTCGAGGCAAGACGTCAGGCCTATTTCTAGGATGACTGGCCATTGTTATGTGTGAGTCGAGACGTTGCCTGATTTTTGTGTGTCCACTTTGTCTCCTTCTCCGCAGGTACTGCCCCCGGAGTACCCCTTTGGGGCAGCCCCACGTGGAACGGTTGGCCCTCAAGGGAAGGCAGGGGCAGATCATGGGCATTCCCCGCCATCCAAGGAGGCATCCATTTTTGCAGAGCCGGCACATAACGCTCTGGTTCTGGGCTCACCCAAGGAATCGTCACGTCCTGCACATGCCTGCTTGACCTCACAACCGTATTAGGCCTCCCGCTCGACAAGGGCTGCGCTCTCCGGAAGTCAGCGGGGAGCAGCACGCGAGTTCTGGACTTTTGTGACCACCAAAATAGGTACATTCTTTTTCTTCGCACGTTAGGTATCTTTGACGAGCCGTTAGCCCGACAAAATTCAACATCCTGCGTCAGGCATATCGTTATCTGTTTGGTCCCAGCACTTGGGCGAGTGGGGTCTTTTGGTGTGGACATTTGGACTTTTTCCGTTCAATACAAATTGTGGAGGTCAGATTTTGAGCTTACTCGTGTGACGTAGGTTCTAGTTTTGTTGGACATTTAGGCTTAGCCAGCCGATGGATGGTTGCTGTCTTGGTGTGCCTCAGCGCGGTGACGACGACACTGAGGGTTAACAGAGGATGTACATGGGTAGAATCCTGCTGCGAGACACCCACAGGAGATGTTACTCGTCTGTGCTGCGGGTAAATCTCTAGGTCAAGGGTTGAGTCTCAGCAGAACAATGTTCTCTTGACTCCCCACACTTTAAACCGAGTTTAGTTGTACATTCGGCAAGCACTTTACTCATGTTCCTAATGAGTTTTGATAACCATTTTTCCCCCATGCGTTTGGTGGCGGGCTGATGAGAGCCACAAGGACACATCACCTCTGGGGGCCTCCAAACTCCGAGATCCCCTGACAGCTCTGTTAATGCTCATTTGAGACATTATCCGTGGCGCACGACGAGGACGTGCTGCCGGGGTCTTGCGTGAGGTTCCGTACAACCAGAACAGTGAAGGACTGGCGCCCGAGTGACGTACGGAGTATCTCCTTATACACATCATGTTGGACTTAACTTTCCCTCACGCCTGTGACATAAATCACCGCGCCACTACTTTATCTACTTCTTCTTCTTCTTGTGTGAGCGTGGGGTTTGGGTGTGGTTGCTTGGTTGTATTGCCACCAATGGGGCCCCGGAACTCACACGAGAAATTCTACAAATGTAAGAACTACTGTTGTGGAAATGGCAATATGCTTTCATAGAAACGAAGAGAACACGCAGACGAGACTGCGGACGAGTTGCGAGGCGTGAGCAGACGACGGGGCGCCGGGTGGTGTAGGTGTTAGGTCTAGTTGAGTTTGATTTATTTTGGTTTATCTTCACGGTTGAGTCTATCGTCTGGTCGGGGGAGGGGTGAGGATTAGGATGGTCACATCATCATACAGAGCCGTAAAAACGTAACGTATGCTCTTGCAGAACTTATAATGATTAACGCCACCCCTTCCACTACGTTAGTAGAAAAAGAAGAAGAGAAGAAAGGGAGGAAAAGTAGAGCATAAGGATAACAATGGAGAAGAAGAAGTTGGAAAGCATAAGAAGAAAAGGAAAGGAAAGAAAGAAAAAAGAAGAAGAAGAAGAAGAAGAAGAAGAAGAAGAAGAAGAAGAAGAAGAAGAAGAAGAAGAAGAAGAAGAAGAAGAAGAAGAAGAAGAAGAAGAAGAAGAAGAAGAAGAAGAAGAAGAAGAAGAAGAAGAAGAAGAACAAGAAGAACAAGAAGAACAAGAACAAGAACAAGAACAAGAACAAGAAGAACAATAAGAACAAAAAGAACAAGATGAAGAAGAAAAACAACAACAACAAGAAAAACAAGAAAAAGAAGGAGGAGAAGAAGAAGAAGAAGAAGAAGAAGAAGAAGAAGAAGAAGAAGAAGAAGAAGAAGAAGAAGAAGAAGAAGAAGAAGAAGAAGAAGAAGAAGAAGAAGAAGAAGAAGAAGAAGAAGAAGAAGAAGAAGAAGAAGTGGAGGAAGAAGAAGAAGAAAAAGAAAAAGAAGAATGAGTAGAAGTGAAAAGTCGGAGCAGAAGATGATGATTATGATAGTAAAGGAGAAAAAGAAGATGTCGACATAGACGAAGTGATCACACTCTGCTGACGTAAACAGTGCCATTTGACAGAGCAGTACCAGTTTGCGCTACTGCGCTCTTTGCCCTTGTTACAAAACTAAAACGACGGGTAACCTCTTTGAACTTCTGCAGTGCACCTACATAAAAGAGGCCCTCTCTGACCACAGATCATTCTAGATTACCCCGAGATCACAGTGTGTTCACCACGAGACCACAGATTTAAGGGACTGGATGAGTCCAGGGGCAGATAAAACTGGCGCCTGGGATCATAAACAGTGCAGATAGTTTGGCAAACATCGGCCTGGCTTTATCATAAAGGCATCCTGTGTTGGTTCCAGAGCTGCCGAAGTTGGTACTTTTGTACACATTTGGTACTAGTTGACCCTCGCCTAATCTATACTAAAGCTACAGTTAGTTGCGGCGCTGAATCCATACTAAAGCTAGTTAGTTGGGGCACCTAATCCATACTAAAGCTACAGTTAGTTTGGGCGCTGAATCCATACTGAAGCTACAGTTAGTTTGGGCGCTGAATCCATACTGAAGCTACAGTTAGTTGGGGCGCTGAATCCATACTAAAGCTACAGTTAGTTGGGGCGCTGAATCCATACTGAAGGTACAGTTAGTTGGGGTGCTGAATCCATACTGAAGGTACAGTTATTTGGGGCGCTGAATCCATACTAAAGCTACAGTTAGTTGGGGCGCTGAATCCATACTGAAGGTACAGTTATTTGGGGCGCTGAATCCATACTAAAGCTACAGTTAGTTGGGGCGCTGAATCCATACCGAGGCTACAGTTAGTTGGGGCGCTGAATCCATACTAAAGCTATAGTTAGTTTGGGCGCTGAATCTATACTGAAGCTACAGTTAGTTTGGGCGCTGAATCCATACTGAATCTACAGTTAGTTGGGGCGCTGAATCCATTCTAAAGCTACAGTTAGTTGGGGCGCTGAATCCATACTGAAGCTACAGTTAGTTGGGGCGCTAAATCCATACCGAAGGTACAGTTATTTGGGGCGCTGAATCCATACTAAAGCTACAGTTAGTTGGGGCGCTGAATCCATACCGAGGCTACAGTTAGTTGGGGCGCTGAATCCACACTGAAGCTGCAGTTAGTTGGGGCGCTGAATCCATACTGAAGCTACAGTTAGTTGGGGCGCTGAATCCATACTGAATCTACAGTTAGTTGGGGCGCTGAATCCATACTAAAGCTACAGTTAGTTGGGGCGCTGAATCCATACTGAAGCTGCAGTTAGTTGGGGCGCTGAATCCATACTGAAGCTACAGTTAGTTGGGGCGCTGAATCCATACTGAAGCTACAGTTATTTGGGGCGCTGAATCCATACTGAATCTACAGTTAGTTGGGGCGCTGAATCCATACTAAAGCTACAGTTAGTTGGGGCGCTGAATCCATACTGAAGCTGCAGTTAGCTCGGGGCGCTGAATCCATACTGAAGCTACAGTTAGTTGGGGCGCTGAATCCATACTGAAGCTACAGTTAGTTGGGGCGCTGAATCCATACTAAAGCTACAGTTAGTTGGGGCGCTGAATCCATACTGAAGCTACAGTTAGTTGGGGCGCTGAATCCATACTGAAGTTACAGTTATTTGGGGCGCTGAATCCATACTAAAGCTACAGTTAGTTGGGGCGCTGAATCCATACCGAGGCTACAGTTATTTGGGGCGCTGAATCCATACTAAAGCTACAGTTAGTTGGGGCGCTGAATCCATACTGAAGCTACAGTTAGTTGGGGCGCTGAATCCATACTGAAGCTACAGTTAGTTGGGGCGCTGAATCCATACATAACGTGCGTCTTTCTTAATAGTAATCATATTTTACTATTATTATTATTTTGAAGACCGACGTCAGGTATGTCAGTGGTCATGAAATGTCTCCGCCCTGCATTAGGACATTATGAATACATAAACAATGGAGAGAACTAATAGTGCAAGTTCGCAATTCTAGATTACAGCAAGTGACAGACTTGGAAGATATAAGTTTCAAATAAAATAAAAAAAAAAAAAAATGAAGATGGGGGTGGATTGGACTCGTCCTCACAATGAAAAAAAAAGAGACGAGAGAGACAAGCGATGCAGTGGACACCACAAGGACACCAAGGAAAAGGCAGGCCCAGAGAAACTTGGAAGCGACTTTTTGAGGCTTCGTGAAGGACAAAACTGGAGATAGGGAGAATAGCTCAGGATCGAATTGAGTGACCACAGTTTGTCTCTGCCTTATGTGCATGTGGGCGCGATGAGGCTTAATTGATTGAACAGTGCAAGATTAGCCAACTGAAACACAAAAGTCGGTTTACAATTTCAGAAGTAAAGTGTGGAGGTTTAAATCACTCTCCGTTTGTATCAACATTTATGCTTAGTCTTTAGGCATTATTTTATTCCTCTGCAGCAGTAGAAACACCTTCTTCTCTCCGCTTTACAATATTAGGATGCAAAACAGAATAGGTCTTCTTTGAAAATTTCAACAACAGATACGTTGAGGAAATCAAAATTATTGCTTCAGGACATCAGTTATATCAACTGGAAGCGGAGGCAACTTTGTAACAAACTAATAAAAACATATACAGCAGTGGTGTAATGAACAACAAATTTCGATTATGATCAAGCATCAGGTAAGCCATTTGTGTATGTGTATATGTTTGTGTGTGTATATATATGACTGTTTTTTTTTTTTTTTTAAGACGTTTTAACAAAACATTTTGGTGCGTTCATGTATCTTTCCCCCCAAAAAATTGGTACTATTTCCCGAACAATTTCGGCCGCCCTGGTTGGGTGTGAGTGCACACAATCTACAGATGGCTTTACTGCTAGCACTTTTTGTCGTTAATATCTGCTGCCGTTTGTGGAATGAGAGGGGGACGCTCGAGCGTGCATACTTGAAAGTGTTTAAAGTCGACGGGACTGACAAACATTCTTTCATTTATCTACCCATTCAGTAAAGAAACCACCATTCTGTTCATTTATCTACCCATTCAGTAAAGAAACCACCACTCTGTTCATTTATCTACCCATTCAGTAAAGAATCCACCATTCTGTTCATTTATCTACCCATTCAGTAAAGAAACCACTTCCGTCTGTTCATTCATCTATCCCATTCAGTAAAGAAACCACCACACTCTGTTCTTTATCTACCCATCAGTAAATTTTATCACACTCCATTCATTTATCTAGTCATTCAGTAAAGAAACCACCACTCTGTTCTATTCTGTCCCTTCTCTTTAGCCATCAATCACTTCTCTACCTCTGTTTCATCCATTTATTCGTCCAATTATCGATATAATCATCAGTCTCTTCTTCCGTCTGTTCATTCATCTATCCAGTCATCAATCCGAACTTTCCTCCATCAGTCCCTTTATCATCAGCATCAATGCACTTCATCGTCTACCAGTCCCTGTCATCAGCATCAATCCCTTCTCGTCTACCTCAGTCCCTTCTCATCAGCATCAATCACTTCTCGTCTACCTCTGTCCCTTCTTATCAGCATCAATCACTTCTCATCAGCATCAATCACTTCTCATCAACCTCACTCACTTTTCATCAGCATCAATCACTTCTCTACCTCAGTCCCTTCTCATCAGCATCAATCACTTCTCGTCTACCTCAGTCCCTTCTCATCAGCATCAATCACTTCTCGTCTACCTCTGTCCCTTCTTATCAGCATCAATCACTTCTCGTCGACATCAATCACTTCTCATCCACTTCAATCACTTCTCATCAGCATCAATCATTTCTCATCAACCTCACTCACTTCTCATCAGCATCAATCACTTCTCCTCTACCTCTGTCCCTTCTCATCAGCATCAATCACTTCTCATCAGCATCAATCACTTCTCCTCTACCTGTGTCCCTTCTCATCAGCATCAATCACTTCTCCTCTACCTCTGTCCCTTCTCATCAGCATCAATCACTTCAGGTCTACCTCTGTCCCTTCTCATCAGCATCAGTCACTTTTCGTCTACCTCAGACCCTTCTCATCAGCACCAATCACTTCTCGTCTACCTCTGTCCCTTCTCATCAGCATCAGTCACTTCTCGTCTACCTCTGTCCCTTCTCATCAGCATCAGTCACTTCTCTACCTCTGTCCCTTCTCATCAGCATCAGTCACTTCTCGTCTACCTCTGTCCCTTCTCATCAGCATCAATCACTTCTCTACCTCTGTCCTTTCTCATTAGCATCAATCACTTCTCGTCTACCTCTGTCTCTTCTCATCAGCATCAATCACTTCTCTACCTCTGTCCCTTCTTATCAGCATCAATCACTTCTCCTCTTCCTCTGTCCCTTCTCATCAGCATCAATCACTTCCCCTCTACCTCTGTCCCTTCTCATCAGCATCAATCATTTCTCTACCTCTGTCCCTTCTTATCAGCATCAATCACTTCTCCTCTACCTCTGTCCCTTCTCATCAGCATCAATCACTTCTCCTCTACCTCTGTCCCTTCTTTTCAGCATCAATCACTTCTCCTCTACCTCTGTCCCTTCTCATCAGCATCAATCACTTCTCATTTACCTCTGTCCCTTCTCATCAGCATCAATCACTTCTCGTCAACATCAATCAATTCTCGTCTACCTCCGTCCCTTCTCATCAGCATCAATCACTTCTCGTCAACATCAATCACTTCTCCTCTACCTCCGTCCCTTCTCATCAGCATCAATCACTTCTCGTCTACCTCTGTCCCTTCTCATCAGTATCAATCACTTCTCGTCTACCTCTGTCCCTTCTCATCAACATCAATCACTTCTCGTCTACCTCTGTCCCTTTTCATCAACATCAATCACTTCTCGTCAACATCAATCAATTCTTGTCTATCTCTGTCCCTTCTCATCAGCATCAATCACTTCTCATCAACATCAATCTCTTTTCGTCTACCTCCGTCCCTTCTCATCAGCATCAATAACTTCTCGTCAACATCAATCACTTCTCATCAGCATCAATCACTTCTTCTCTACCTCTGTCCCTTCTCATCAGCATCAATCACTTTCCGTCTACCTCTGTCCCTTCTCATCAGCATCAATCACTTCTCGTCTACCTCAGTCCCTTCTTATCAGCATCAATCACTTCTCATCAACCTCAATCACTTCTCATCAACCTCAATCCCTTCTCGTCAACCTCAATCACTTCTCATCAACCTCAATCACTTCTCGTCAACCTCAATCCCTTCTCGTCAACCTCAATCACTTCTCATCAACCTCAATCACTTCTCATCAACCTCAATCCCTTCTCGTCAACCTCAATCATTCGAAGTACCTTCTAATTAATTTATTCATTGGTCATGATTTAATTAGTCCATCCACCTATTCGTTGTTCTGTGTTTTATTCATTCATCCACGCATCTATTCATTAATCCATCCATTAATTCAATAAGTCGTTAACCCAAACACTAGTTCATCGTCTTATTCATTACTACATCTGCCCATTCATACATATATAAATATAAGCCCATATTTTTTTTTCAGAGCATACACTTATTGATCATTACATATATTCATGTATTTATTAATTCCGTAATCCTGCAATCAGCAGTACACGCATCCCTTCATCCACCAGTCAGGTCTGTTTCATCATTCATGTATCCATCTATTCTTCTTCCATTCATTTATTTATGCAAGTATCAGTAATCTGGTAATCTGGTAATCCTAGTTTCAGCTTCATAGCAAACGGGTCACCCCACAGTTGCTCCGCTCCTGTGCCAGCAAAAAACAAACGCAGCTCACAGTGTCACGCCATGCACTCAACTCAGAAGCTGGGCGACGAAACTACATCCTTCCAGTCTACAAATGGAGCAAAAATGCAACGGCCACCGTCTGGCAGCCACGGCTAAAAAAAAAAGCGGCCGTGCCTAGCGTCCATTTTGACCGGAAGCATTATATGAGGGTTAATAAACGGTCACCCCAGCAGTACCCTCATTATTAGCTGGGGAAGGTACTTAGGACATTACATCCACCAGCAGGCGTCGCCCCTACAACGACCTGCTTGCCATCGTTAACGACTGTTCACCCACCAGCCATGCAGTTCTTTGGCACGAAGGAGACACCTTGAACTTGGGTTTAGGACTGCCGACTTCCTACTAAGATGTTATTTTATGTTTTGTTATCACACTTGATGTCACTGCACATTAGGCATACCCATGCGTGCCCAGTTCTTCGAACCAGCAGCCACTCCAAAGTACTTCTACTAATTGTCTCCATAAGAAGCTGGTTATATTGTATCAGTACAACATTCATCCTTTTCCCCAGTTCATCAATCCATAAATATATCTATCTACACATCTATTCATCGTTCATTTACCCATCAATTCATTCATTCATTCATTCATTCATTCATTCATTCATTCATTCATTCATTCATGCATACATTTATTCATTCATTCATATAATCACAAATACAACCACCTTTCCTTTCAGGTAATCCTTTATTGAAACAAGAAATTTCATCGATAATCCTTTTTAAATGGCATGTAAAGGGACGGTAGTCATGTTATACATTTGGTTTGTCTTTGGTTGTTTTCCTTGAAATTTAGTATTACATTTTCCTGACATTCACGGCAATTCACATTAGCAGGGGCAAATACAATATTATCATCATTATCTTGTTGTGCCATTATGTGTCAAATATGGCTCACTGTCTAATATTCCGTTTCGTTTTATCGTGTACGATCGCTGCGGCTAGTACAAATTGAATTTATTCCACCAACTTTAGCCTCATTCATCAACGTTTGTTTTAGGGTTTCTTTTGTGGCGTCCTTGCTTTTATTAATTAACTGAATCAAATGAGGATTTGAACCCAAGACATTGGAGGTCAGGGTCTGAGTCGCTAGGTCACTCTCTGAGTGTGGCAGAAAAAGAATTCTTCAAAATTTAAAAAAGGAAAATTAATTAACAATAAAACTGGCATGATTATAATAATCTTGGTTGTGTCCCTTAGAACACATTTGAATTATAAATTTGTGCGTTACAAAAAAAAAAGTATGTTCTTGTTAGTAGTCACCGAGGTGGACGAACAACCAGAACTTTCCGCCGTAGTTGACAGCTGGTAAATGCAACATAAAAAGGAAAAAGCAGTCATGTAAACTCTATCAGTTGTGGTTGTTCGTCCACTTCTGAAGCCTGGTATTTTTCCCAGTACAAGAATTTTGCCTGAACATCTGTTTTACCAATCTGAGTGTCTTGATGCAGAATGTTAGTTCCTGACATCTCAGGCAGACGCAGTCCGAATTCGAAGTAAACACCCCTAATCAGTCGCCTTCTACGACATGCTTGTTAGGGCACAGTAAGTCTATTCTCTCGCCCCCCCCTCCCCAGCCTAACCCTCCTGTCAGGCGTGTGTTGTTATGTTCATAAACCTATCGTTACTTGATGAACGATGGGGTCAACATCACGATAACCACCTTTACTTCCCAGGAGGTTTCCTCTTATCCTGTTTAGGCTGTGCTAAGGTAATTGTGAAACCAAACAGGAAAACAAAAGTTCTTATCAGTGTTTATTTGAAAACGAGCGAATTTTTTTTTAAAGGCTCACATATTGGGCACGCAGGCCCGTTTCACATTCGATCCGTCCAAAACACTCGTTTTTCACACAGCAATCGAATTTCATCTTTAAAGTATGTTTTGTCACATACCAATAGGCACACTGTAAGTATCAAGTAAAATACACAAAAACATAGATGGTAAATGCGTAAATTCAAATATACTAGCAGACCACGCACTTGTACATACATACATACATACATACATACATACATACATACATACATACATACATACATACATACATACATACATACATACATACATACATACATACATACATACATACATACATACATACATACATACATACATACATACATACATACATACATACATACATACATACATACATACATACATACATACATACATACATACATACATACATACATACATACATACATACATACATACATACATACATACATACATACATACATACATACCTACCTACCTACCTACCTACCTACCTACCTACCTACCTCCTACCTACCTACCTACCTACCTACCTACCTACCTACCTACCCACCTACCTACCCACCTACCTACCTACCTACCTACGTACGTACATACATGTATGCGGAGGCCTAGAAAATGGCCCGTGTATCATTGCAATTTTTACTGTTTTAATGATCTTTCGTCGGCTCTGTAAGTCGATGCGAACGCTTCGTAATGCCGGGATACCGGGTTCGATCCCAGCTGCGAGCCACGCGCCTTGCGTTGGTTTCGACACTGGTATAAAAAAAGCCGACCGTCCAGAAGCAATAGCAAACTACCTGACGTAAATTTGCCTAGAGAAACCACACAACAGCCAGGGGCTGTAAGGGTTGGTTTTGCAACGTCCTGTAAAGGATACCAACTAAACTAAAAAAAACCTAATGATCTTTCTTTGCTACGGCTTGAGTCTCTGGAAAATACTTCCGATTTTCAAAATGTTGGCCCCTGAGTAAACTAGGTCAATAACCCTGCCGGTCCCCTAACCCCTCGGTGGGTGATCAGCTGAACGCCACGCCGACCGCTTTTACTTCCTGTGATCTTTATGTGGGTTCCAGAGCCTTTCCGTAAGGGGGGGCGGCGGTGGGGGGGGGGGTGGAAGAGAAGGAGAGATGGAGGGTGTTGTGACCAGTTCACCCATCACGAAGTTAGTTGCATATTCTGTACACTAGGAATTTGCAAAAGCAACTCCGGCATTTATGGCAGTTCGTAATGTTTCTGGGCAGTTGTTAAATTCGGTAGTTTGCCATTGCCTTCTATCGGCTGTCGATGCCACTGTAGAAACCACACTAGGCGGTCTGTTACCACATCGCCTGCAGCTGGGATCAAACCCGCCCCCTCCGTTTGTAACGCCTAAGCCACATACGTCAACCCTTAGACAAGCATGTTGTTAGAGGTGACTTATTCAGAATTCTCTTCAATCATGTGTGTTGGGACAAGAAACGCAGATATCGCAGCCTCGTTGTAAACCACAATGCAATGTACCATCTACCCCCTCCCACACACACACACACATACACAATTGAAGGGTGACTGCAGATGATGATTAATGCTGTTAAGGATTATCTACACTGGCGTGCTCTCTTGTCTGTCTGTCCGTCTGTACGTCCGCCTTTACGACTGTCGGTCTGTCTGTCTGTCCACATAGGTCTATCTTTCTGTCTAAATGACTATCGGTCTGTATATTGTCTGTCTGCCTAGATGACTATCGGTCTGTCTGTCCGCTTATGTGACTATCGGTCTGTCTGTCTGTCTATATGACTACCAGCCTGTCTGTCTATATATCTGCATGACTATCGGTCTGTCTGTCTAACTATATGACTACTTGTCTGTCTGTCTGCCTAGAGAAAATATCGGTCTGTCTGTCTGCTTTTATGTCTGTCTGTCTGCTTTTATGTTTGTCTGCCTTGTCTGTCTGCCTGCCTATATGACTGTCGGTCTGTTTGTCTGTCTTTAAAGCTGTGTATCTATCTTTCAGGAAACTTAACCCAATTCTGTGAAAATCAAGTTTATTTATGTGTATGTTCGTGTCTCGTCCTTTAGTTTGCCTGCCTGTCTGTCTGTCTGTGAATCAGTGTGTTTGTGTATTGTATTCGCTTGAACTGACGTTATCTGGCAAGGCACACGATGATGATGCAGATCAAAATGGTGATTGCCGCAGTGATGACGACCGATGATGATGATTATGATAATGATGATGATGATGATGATTATGATAATGATGATGTCTGTATTCGGACGACGATTACGATAATGAGAATTGTTATCATGATGATGATACTGATAATGATGATGATGATTATCATGTGTAATAATGATGATATGCGTTGACATAACAATGATGGTAATAATAATGATGATGATAACGGTACTAAAATATTGAAAATGATGATGTGTAATTTTTTTTTTTTTGCGTTCACCAGCTGTAAACTCTGGTGGAAAGTTTTGGTTGTTCGTCCACTTCTGGACTGCAGTCCTGTTCCAGAACCTGAGTGCTGCGTGTGCATCTGATTGACAGGTCTGACACATTTGTGTGCAGACTGTTGGTTCCTTGCCTCTCAGGCTTCGAAGGAAGCTCCCAATTAGTCGACTCTTACGACATGCTTTTGGGTAGGCAGTGGGTCTATTCTTGTTTTCCCTATAATAGGGCCCCGGAACCCACACAGGGGCGATGTGTAATGATAATGATGATGATGATGATGATGATAAGGACAATTATGATATCGATGATGATGTATGAGACGATAATGATGACAAAAAATGATGATCAAAATACTCTGCTTTTAATGTGGTAACTGTTGGATCGGCAGCAACCTCACTAGCGCACACCACACACCCAGACATGTGAGGGTGTGCGTGTGTTATGTGTGTGTGCGTGCGTGTATGTGTGTGAGTGTGTGTCGTTGGTTTGTTTGCGTGTGTGTATGTGTGAGTGTGTATGTGTATATGTGTGTTTGTGCGTATGTGTGTGTGTGTATATACATGTGTGTATTTGTGTGTGTGTGTGGGGGGGGGGGTGGGAATTTATTTGTCTGCCTCTATCACGTGACCTAGTTAATGTTTACAAACTCAACACTTTGTCACGTGACTTGCTCGTCCTTCACCTTGTAAGGTCGACCAGCCAATGTCAACTAGGAAGAATCAACTCCGGGTATTCACTCTTGCTAAACAGTGAATGGTGCTGTTGTCACTTTTCTGTTCGGTAAGTCTTTGATGAGTTTGCATTCTGTGTGAAGTAATTTATTGTTACTTGCCTTGTATGTAAACATAACACCCAGAACATAATGCCTCACCTTGGATAAGGGCCTTGACCGAGAGTCTAGGTCGTGAACTTGTTAGGTCGGTGATCGACCCTAAACAAATGTAAGAGGCCAGGCTGGCGGGTAACCGACCAATTCCGTTCTCTTTGATTTCATTGTGTAAGGACGTTTCTAAATAATAATTCAGTCTTATTTTTAAATTAGTGCAAATATGTTCTACAGAAGTTTACAAAAAATATATTTGTTCTGACATCGACGATTGTTGGATTAGATATGTGTTTTAGTATAAAAATAGTTATTGTGTTTAAAAAAAATCGTTCTTTTGCGTTCGATATCAACAGGGCGATTGACAAGTCATGTTGTGGTTTACAGGCAAGCTGTGATATTGACCTTTCAAACCAACACATTCGATTTCAGCGAAACTCAAATTAGTCGTCTTATACTGCATGCTCTTTACTGGAGGAGGGGGGAGGGGGTCTGTTATTATCCTCCAAAACCTGGGCTTCAGAACCCACGCGAGATTAATTCTAAAATCTTGAATAAAATAAAATTAATGTATTTTGAAAGCTGTTAGTAATTGTACTAGTGAACCCATGACTTACTTTGTATGTTTGTCTTACTCTGAATTTGGCTATATTTAAAAGAGAATTGTTCGAATACCTGGCAAACACTATGTTTGACCCCTGGCAGAGACTAGCCTGAGTTATCTCTCGTGGTTTTCTTGCGCCGAGACTGGAGAGGACGGGTACCCTGTTTATTTTTGTGTAGGTGGTCGTTCTATGGTCAGGTTTCTTTTCTGAGCTTAATTAAATCTACTGTCGGTGTTGTTGTGCGTACTTAAAAATGATTCTATATTTAAACCGCCAGTAATGTCATGTGAGAAAGTGGCGCCGCTGATAATGATTTTCAATAACAATTGTGTGGAAGTTAATCAATGTAGGACAGCTCCTTGGATGCTTCGACTTCTACTTTCTCCACACTCAAGTGAAATGGAACTGTAACTACATTGTGTAGTAGCAGAAACAATAAGTACTGTGTACACATTTAACTAATTCGCCAGTAAAGTACAGTAAGAAACGCAGTAATCATTTCAGTGTAATCACTTTCGTATGTTAATGAACTGACCGTCTGATGGAGGGAAATGCGTATTTTGTTCAATAATTACGTCGTTTGTGCCGGCCTTATCCTGATGTGTGCAGTTAAGGCCCCCGTGTGAAGTATTGTTTGTACTTTGTTCAGCTTGTGAGGAATATCTTCGAACAGGACACGAGAGTTGCTCGTGAGTTTGCAGGTGAGTACTTAACTAAGATTGTTTATGTGTAGAAATTCACCTTAATCTGTGTGTGAGTACTAAACAAAAAAGACTTGTGGTGGTGGTGGTAGTTGTGGGGAGGGGGTGTTGTGTGTTTGTGTGTGTTGAAAAAAGGGCGGATTCGCTAGAAAAAGAATAATGTGTGTGCATCTGGGGAGACAACACAGCTAAGTGTTTGTATGTGTGTAGGCACTCAACTAAAACTGTGTGCATGTGTGAAAATACTCCCCAAAAATAATGAAGATGATAATGATGATGATATTGAGACATAAGGATGATGACGATAATTATTATGATGATAATGATACTGATGATGATAATGATGACAATGATGATAGTGATGCTGATGATAATGGTTATGATGGTGACAACAATTAGGATGATAATGACAGTATTGGTGATGATGATTACAATGGTGATAATGATGATGATTATGACAATGCAGATGTTGAGGATGATAATGACAGTATTGATGATAATGATGACAGTGATGATGACAATATTGATGATGGTAATGATGACGATGATGACAATGATTATGGTGATAATAATGATGATGATGACAATTATGACAATGATAATAATGATGATGATGATGATAATGATTATAATGATGATAGTGATAATGACAATGATGATGATGATGATAAGAATGACGATGATGATAATGATGATGATGACAGTGAGGAATTCCAGGGTTGTCCCTGGAGACCATGTTTTCTTGAAATGTGTCGTTAAATTGACTCACTGTGGTTCCCTCTGAGAATGAGGCAATTGGAGACTAACCGCAGTGAGACCCCGGGAGACTAACCACAGTGAGGCCCTAGGAGACTGACCACAGTGAGGCCCTATGAGACTAATCACAGGGAGGCCCCAGGAGACTAACCACAGGGAGGCCCCAGGAGACTAACCACAGGGAGGCCCCAGGAGACTAACCACAGTGAGGCCCCAGGAGTCTTTGGTAGAAATACTGCCGGCCTGTTCCTGTTTTTTAGCACAGGCATGGGGGAAATACCCGAAAACTTTCCTTCACAGTGTGTATGGGGGACAGTTCCCCCACCCCCTTTTTTTTCCAACCATGGAAAGATTATTTAAGTATGTGTTTGTTTATTTCACACTATTTCAAATATATTATGTTATTAGCAATAAAGCCTCTTGCAAACACTCATACACACACGAATATTTATGTGTATGTGTGTGTGTAATCAGGGACTTAAACAACGATTAATTACCCCCCCCCCCCTCCCCCACCCTACCCCATAAGTTAGGGGGTTTAGAAACCCTCGGCCCCCGTCAACATTTTTGTCAACATACAAGCTTGTGTGTGTGTCTGTGTGTGTCTGTGTGTGTGTGTCTGTGTGTGTGTGTGTGTGGCTATGTGTGTATGCGTATGTCTGTGTGTGTGTGTCTGTGTGTGTGTTTGTGTGTCTGTGTGTGTGTGTGTCTGTGTGTGTCTGTGTGTGTGTGTCTGTGTGTGTGTGTGTTTGTGTGTTACGTGTGTCTGTGTGTGTGTGTCTGTGTGTGTGTGTTTGTGTGTTACGTGTGTCTGTTTGTGTGTGTCTGTGTGTGTGTGTGTGGCTATGTGTGTATGCGTATGTCTGTGTGTGTGTGTGTCTGTGTGCGTGTGTCTGTGTGTGTGTGTGTGTGTGGCTATGTGTGTATGCGTATGTCTGTGTGTGTGTGTCTGTGTTTGTGTGTCTGTGTGTGTCTGTGTGCGTGTGTCTGTGTGTGTGTGTGTCTGTGTGCACTGATTAGATGATAATATGCCTCTCCTCAGATGTGAATATCCATCCCCCCCCCCATCTGCTCCCCCCACCGCTCCCCCACAGGTTAAAAAACGTCTTTTTTTTTTAATAAACTGAATGCGTTGTGTCAGTTTACAGCGTGGCTGCGATATTTGCTCCTTTCGATTAGCACATCCGACTTGTGCAAGCTTGTATTGCCCCTGGAGTAATGAAGAACCAGTTGACATATCCTTTTAGAGAAGGCACACTGTAGCCACCTTTCCATCTTTTCAGACGATATTGTCCCAGCTTGCTGTAGGTAGTCAACCTCCTAAATTTGTTGCCGGGGCCACATTATGATCACTATTTGCATAGAATAGTCATTTTGGGGACAGCGAGATATGCTAAGATTCGAAGTTTTGCTTCTTCATCTTTGAATTATGTAGAATTAACGTCTCAACGATTTTAGTCAAATAGCTAGAGATCCGGAAAACCCCGATCAATCACATCTTCTTTTGTTGTTTCATTGATAGCAGGATGTAACCCAGTGTGATGGTTATGTCGTTTCACTGATACCAGGTTGTATCCCAGTGTCGTGGTTTTGTCGTTTCACTGGGACCAGGTTGTAGTCCAGTGTCGTGGTTTTGTCCTCTCACTAATACCAGGTTGTAGCCCAGTGTCATATTTTGACCTCTCACTAATACCAGGTTGTAGCCCAGTGTCGTGGTTTTGTCCTATCACTAATACCAGGTTGTAGCCCAGTGTCGTGGTTTTGTCCTTTCACTAATACCAGGTTGTATCCCAGTGTCATGGTTTTGTCGTCTCACCGATATCATGTTGTAGCCCAGTGTCGTGGTTTTGTCGTCTCACCGATACCGGATTGTAGCCCAGTTTCGTGGTTTTGTCGTCTCACTAATACCAGGTTGTAGCCCAGTGTCATGGGTTTGTCGTCTCATTGATACGAGGTTGTACCCAGTTTCGTGGCTTTGTCGTCTCACTGATACCATGTTGTAGCCCAGTGTCGTGGTTTTGTCGTCTCACCGATACCAGATTGTAGCCCAGTTTCGTGGTTTTGTCGTCTCACTAATACCAGGTTGTAGCCCAGTGTCGTGGCTTTGTCGTCTCACTGATACCATGTTGTAGCCAAGTGTCGTGGTTTTGTCGTCTCACCGATACCAGATTGTAGCCCAGTTTCGTGGTTTTGTCGTCTCACTAATACCAGGTTGTAGCCCAGTGTCATGGTTTTGTCGTCTCACTGATACCATGTTGTAGCCAAGTGTCGTGGTTTTGTCGTCTCACCGATACCAGATTGTAGCCCAGTTTCGTGGTTTTGTCGTCTCACTAATACCAGGTTGTAGCCCAGTGTCATGGTTTTGTCGTCTCATTGATTCGAGGTTGTACCCAGTTTCGTGGCTTTGTCGTCTCACCGATACCATGTTGTAGCCCAGTGTCGTGGTTTTGTCGTCTCACCGATACCAGATTGTAGCCCAGTTTCGTGGTTTTGTCGTCTTACTGATACCAGGTTGTAGCCCAGTGCCATGGGTTTGTCGTCTCATTGATACCAGGTTGTAACCCATTGTCGTGGTTTTTTGTCTTTGTCTTGCGTTTCTCGGGTGGCTTGAGTGATGGATTTGTTCACCTTCGTGTTCAACTGTATAGTCATGTAAAAATAAAGGAACCTTTTCCACGCCTTTAGGCGTATTGGGCAAATAGGGCTAGACATATATATTATAAACAAATCAGTGCTGGGTGGGTGATGTGGTCAGTATCACACCTGCCACCTTTACTTCCCGGACTGCACCCATTACCTACTCTAAGCTGGGTCGACCTGGGGACTACGTCATTTTTGAAAGAAGAAAAAGGTCCGGCTCCGTCAGGACCCGAACCCAAAACCTTCCCATCCGCACGGGAGGGTCTAGCCGCTAGACGACTCGAGCTCTCATAGAGCACAGCTGTATTGGGGCACCACAAAACATTACAAAGCAAAATAAAGTCCAGTATGGGAGTTATTAATAGTACAGATCAATCAGTGGTAGTTTGTGAACTTATGTTATCTATCATCTTCTTCAGTCAGCAGATTCCTTACAGAACATCGCTGTCATCACGGCACAGCTGAATGTCTCTCTTTCTCTAGACGATTCTCCAGCCCTATGTGCTTTCCTTGGCAGTGCATCGTCAGTGTCTTCTATCCGTATTCGCGCAGATCTGTGTTATTTTCTCACAACTGCATCCTCTGTCAGTGCTCCGTCAGTGTTTTCTCATGATGAATCCTACAGGGAAATCAGTATTTACGTGTTGATCACTCCCCACCCCAACCCCCATCCCCCTTGAACCGAAACATATTCGGGCGATCTCTGAGGGAATGTCTTAGCGGAATGTAGGTCATCTCAGGGACTCCGAGAGTTGCCGGGGAGTTCCTGTGGAAAGTCCAAAAGTATAGGGGTGATATGAAATAACCTCTGATTAACTGTAACCCTAACAACTCCCAACCCCCTCCCCCACCCCCCACCCCTCCATAATATACACTTTGCCTCAGAACTATCAGGTCCCTCGAGATGGCCATGCCTTTCTTTTTTAACACGGGCACGGAATGATTAAACCCATTGATACCAATCAAGCAGTGGATCGCAAAGTGTTCCTTCCCACGTCGCTTAACGGGAAGGGCAAAGTAACAATGATAATGGTGATTATAAAATAATGTGCTGCTAATTTTAGACTGAGATTTCCCTAGGCAAGCTCTAGTAAGGCAATAATGATTACTGTTTATTTGTGGGTACTGACGTCAGATGAAGCAGGCGGGTACTGGTGGCATCAATCAATGAATGGTTTCCGCTAGGAAAACTATTGATCTGGTTGGCCAAAGAAACTGCATTGCTGCAATTTTCTTGCGGTATTGATCGACGAGTTGTCACTTCGAGTTGAGTAGACTAGATCTCGTTTTCTCTTCCTCCTATTGCCTTCTTTCTCCTCCTAGGCATTTATCTTCTTTTCTCATCATCAAGGAAACATCATATCCATCATGTTCCTCGTCGTCCTACTCTTCTAATCCTCATTATGATCATCATTTTCATCTTCCTTCTCCTCTTCCTCCCCCCGCCCCCTTTTTTTTCGCTGCTACTCCTTCACTCCCTTCTATCCATCCTCAACTTTCCCCCGCTGTCACTGCCTACAGGCAAAGCAGAGCAAATCGACAATTCAACTTAAGCGTGTCGTAAGAGACGAAAGGGATAGTTGTAGTAAGACCACCTACTTCACCCCGAAAACAACTTTAACCTAAAAAATTCGACCACTCAGGCAGTTACTTTCGAACGGTTGATAAATTAAAAGGCGTGTGCTCCGTTGGTAGACTCAAGGCAGAAGACGTCTGAACATCCTAGTAACCGATTTAAACGTTGAAAATTGAATAAGTTCAGCTTGATAGCAAGAAGTCAAGGACACCCGGTTTGTCATGCTTCAGCACATCCGTTCATGACAGTCACGCCTCACCAACTTCTGGTGCAGCGTTTTCGCTTGCAGTTTCTTGTGATAGTTTTAAGTTACTCTGTTGCCCGGCTCTCTAGCGTAGTTGGCTAAACCGGATTGCGCGGTGAGCGGGTGACGAACTCCTTGTGGTCCGGGTTCACTCCCAGGGGTAGGCAGAAAAGCCGCATTTATCCCAGATTTACGGTATTTACAATGGGATCAAGGCGGAAAGGTTGCGATATCCATAATACCGAGCCTAAGGGTTAACAACTCATGGCTTGTGGATACTAAAACAAACAAACAGGCCAGAATCAGCTGATGGAATCACAACGAAGTTAAAACATTGCTGGAAGCAGATGGAATCACAAGAGAGTTAAAACGTCTTGGAAAGTTGATGGAATCACAAGAGAGTTAGGACGTCTTGGAAAGTTGATGGAATCACAAGAGAGTTAGGACGTCTTAGGAAGCTGGTGGAATCACAAGAGAGTTAGGACGTCTTGGGAAGCTGATGGAATCACAAGAGAGTTAAAACGTCTTGGAAAGTTGATGGAATCACAAGAGAGTTAAAACGTCTTGGAAAGTTGATGGAATCACAAGAGAGTTAAGACGTCTTGGAAAGTTGATGAAGGAAAATGATCCGTTTCTGCGCTTAGTCGTAATAGGCATGTAAGGCTGAGTTAGTATTTTTTTTTTTGGACCAGTCGGCACTTGGTGGTTGATGTGGTCAGCATCCTGCCGACCGCGTTTACTTTCTCAGACTTTACCTGATTCCCATTTAAGGTTATGTCGACCTGGAAGCCAGGATGTTTTAAAAAAAAAAAAAAAGTCTTGTTCCATTTGGCTTTGAACCCACGACCTTGAGATCAACGGGCTATCGTCTAGCTACTACATTATGGCGGCTCCAGGTAATAACTACAGACATTATCAAAATCAGGAGAGAAAAAAAAAAACTGTCGAAGATTTAGGGAACAAATCAGTGATACAATTTATTCAGAAGGGAGGATGGAATGGTTTGGTCATCTGACGAGAATGACGTAGCTAAAGAGTAATGCGCTGACATTGACAGTGTGGACACAGCAAGCGGAGAGATGGTCAAGGACGGAACGACCGTTTCAAGAACAGCCCTGGAGTCATGTGTTATGTTTCTGATTATTAGACGGATCAATATCATGCCATTATTAGACCGATCAATGGCATGGCACTATTAGACTGGTCAACACCATGTCATTATTCGACAGATCAACACCATGCCATTATTAGACAGATCAACACCATGCCATTATTCGACTGATCAACACCATGCCATTATTGGACGGATCAACACCATGCCATTATTGGACGGATCAACACCATGCCTTTATTGGACGGATCAACACCATGCCTTTATTCGACTGATCAACACCATGCCATTATTCGACAGATCAACACCATGCCATTATTCGACGGATCAACACCATGCCATTATTCTACAGATCAACACCATGCCATTATTCTACAGATCAACACCATGCCATTATTCTACAGATCAACACCATGCCATTATTCGACAAATCAACACCATGCCATTATTCTACAGATCAACACCATGCCATTATTCTACAGATCAACACCATGCCATTATTCGACAGATCAACACCATGCCATTATTTGACAGATCAACACCATGCCATTATTCGACAGATCAACACCATGCCATTATTCGACAGATCAACACCATGCCATTATTCGACAAATCAACACCATGCCATTATTCTACAGATCAACACCATGCCATTATTCTACAGATCAACACCATGCCATTATTCTACAGATCAACACCATGCCATTATTCTACAGATCAACACCATGCCATTATTCTACAGATCAACACCATGCCATTATTCTACAGATCAACACCATGCCATTATTCTACAGATCAACACCATGCCATTATTCTACAGATCAACACCATGCCATTATTCGACAAATCAACACCATGCCATTATTCTACAGATCAACACCATGCCATTATTCTACAGATCAACACCATGCCATTATTCGACAGATCAACACCATGCCATTATTTGACAGATCAACACCATGCCATTATTCGACAGATCAACACCATGCCATTATTCGACAGATCAACACCATGCCATTATTCTACAGATCAACACCATGCCATTATTGGACGGATCAACACCATGCCATTATTGGACGGATCAACACCATGCCTTTATTGGACAGATCAACACCATGCCTTTATTCGACTGATCAACACCATGCCATTATTCGACAGATCAACACCATGCCATTATTGGACGGATCAACACCATGTCATTATTGGACGGATCAACACCATGCCATTATTCTACAGATCAACACCATGCCATTATTCTACAGATCAACACCATGTCATTATTCTACAGATCAACACCATGCCATTATTCGACAGATCAACACCATGCCATTATTCGACAGATCAACACCATGCCATTATTCGACAGATCAACACCATGCCATTATTCGACAGATCAACACCATGCCATTATTAGACAGATCAACACCATGCCATTATTGGACGGATCAACACCATGCCATTATTGGACGGATCAACACCATGCCATTATTGGACGGATCAACACCATGCCATTATTGGACGGATCAACACCATGCCTTTATTCGACTGATCAACACCATGCCATTATTCGACAGATCAACACCATGCCATTATTCGACAGATCAACACCATGCCATTATTCGACAGATCAACACCATGCCATTATTCGACGGATCAACACCATGCCATTATTCGACGGATCAACACCATGCCATTATTCTACAGATCAACACCATGCCTTTATTCAACTGATCAACACCATGCCTTTATTGGATGGATCAACACCATGCCTTTATTGGACGGATCAACACCATGCCTTTATTCGACTGATCAACACCATGCCATTATTCTACAGATCAACACCATGCCTTTATTCGACAGATCAACACCATGCCATTATTCGACAGATCAACACCATGCCATTATTCTACAGATCAACACCATGCCATTATTCGACAGATCAACACCATGCCATTATTCGACAGATCAACACCATGCCATTATTCGACAGATCAACACCATGCCATTATTCGACGGATCAACACCATGCCTTTATTGGACGGATCAACACCATGCCTTTATTGGACGGATCAACACCATGCCATTATTCGACAAATCAACACCATGCCATTATTCGACAGATCAACACCATGCCATTATTCGACAGATCAACACCATGTCATTATTATACTGATCAACACCATGTCATTATTAGACGGATCAATACCATGCCATTATTAGACAGATCAACACCATGCCATTTTTCGACAGATCAACACCATGTCATTATTCGACAGATCAACACCATGGCACAGTCCGGGAGTAATGAAGATCCAGCTGAGATATCCTTTTAGAAAAGGCACACTGTAGCCGCCTTTCCATCTTCCTAGACGATATTGTTCCAGCTTGCTGTAGATAGTCACGAGAATCGCAGCCCTTGGCGATGACAATTGCGACAAGAAAAAGCAGCTGGCGTTAAAAAAAAGGCTTCGACAAGTAGCGTATGGGATGTCAGGACACAACAGTTCTACCTAACTACAGCCCACCATTTCGCTGGGCTAACAAGAGAAAAAGGATTAGGGAAAAAGAAGAAGAAGAAGAAGAAGAAGAAGAAGAAGAAGAAGAAGAAGAAGAAGAAGAAGAAGAAGAAGAAGAAGAAGATAAAGAAGAAAAAGAAGAAGAAGAAGAAGAAGAAGATCTCTTCATTTTTGCAATCTTCAACGTCTACCTTGGGCAGTTTAAACAAAGACCGTTCTCCCGGCTATGTGTTGTGGCTTCACAACCGAGATCATAGGACTCGGCACATTCCCATAAACGCCCGTCCCCATCTTCAGCAACAAAGGCAGAGTTCCACTTCCGATGGGATCGATAACATGTCCGCCTGGCCCCTTCCCTGGGTGTTGAGCCTCGCCCCTTTCCTGGGTGTTGAGCCTCGCCCCTTCCCTGGGTGTTGAGCCTCGCCCCTTCCCTAGGTGTTGAGCCTCGGCCCCTTCCCTGGGTGTTAAGCCTCGCCCCTTTCCTGGGTGTTGAGCCTCGCCCCTTCCCTAGGTGTTGAGCCTCGGCCCCTTTCCTGGGTGTTGAGCCTCGGCCCCTTGTCTGAGTGTTGAGCCTCAAGCAGATCCCCCCCCCCCCCCTGGTCACCTCTGGCTACACCATTCTTGTCAGACCGTGATGATCGATGTGTGCCTCTGCACTGTTTACTCGCTCTCAAAGGAAACACCCTTACAAATTCTAGCTTGGTGTGCAGGATTTTACCACCAAATTGTGCAGAACCAGCCAGTCTGTCTCCCTGTTCATGTCCCTTTACACTAGCATCCCTATCACTCCCAAACTTCCTTACACCCACCCTCCCCGGGTAGGGGGTGGGCACCTCTTCAGGTTGAAAACCACTGACTTAGAGAAACAGGGTCATACAAGACTAATCACCTCGCTTGGGAGTCGACCCTCTCCCCCCCCCCCCCTTCTTAAAGATGGGAAGTGATGTAGCACGCCTTTCCAAAAATACGTGACAAGAACAAAGAGTCTGTTTCTTTCTGTCCCCCTCACTCGCTCATCTCTGTATGAGTGTATACATGTTTGACCTGGTGTTTACATGTTTCTCTGTGTATACATGTTTCTCTGTGTATACATGTTTCTCTGGTGTTTACATGTTTCTCTGTGTATACATGTTTCTCTGTGTATACATGTTTGTCTGGTGTATACATGTTTCTCTGTGTATACATGTTTGTCTGGTGTATACATGTTTCTTTGTGTATACATGTTTGTCTGGTGTATACCTGTTTGTCTGGTGTATACATGTTTCTCTGTGTATACATGTTTCTCTGTGTATACATGTTTCTCTGTGTATACATGTTTCTCTGTGTATACATGTTTGTCTGTGTATACATGTGTCTCTGTGTATACATGTTTGTCTGGTGTATACATTTTTCTCTGTGTATACATGTTTGTCTGGTGTATACATTTTTCTCTGTGTATACATGTTTGTCTGGTGTATACATGTTTGTCTGGTGTATACATGTTTGTCTGGTGTATACATGTTTCTCTGTGTATACATGTTTGTCTGGTGTATACATGTTTGTCTGGTGTATACATGTTTCTCTGTGTATACATGTTTGTCTGGTGTATACATGTTTGTCTGGTGTATACATGTTTCTCTGTGTAAACATGTTTCTCAGTCACATGTTTCTCTGTGTATTCATTTTTTTCTGTGTATACATGTTTCTCTGTGTATACATGTTTCTCTGTGTATACATGTTTCTCTGTGTATACATGTTTCGCTGTGTATACATGTTTCTCTGTGTATACATGTTTCTCTGTGTATACATGTTTCTCTGTGTATTCATGTTTCTCTGTGTAAACATGTCTCTCTGTGTATACATGTCTCTCTGTGTATGCTTGTTTCTCTGTGTATACATGTTTCTCTGTGTATACATGTTTCGCTGTGTATGCTTGTTTCTCTGTGTATACATGTTTCTCTGTGTATGCTTGTTTCTCTGTGTATACATGTTTCTCTGTGTATGCTTGTTTCTCTGTGTATGCTTGTTTCTCTGTGTATGCTTGTTTCTCTGTGTATACATGTTTCTCTGTGTATACATGTTTCTCTGTGTATACATGTTTCTCTGTGTATACATGTTTCTCTGTGTATACATGTTTCTCTGTGTATGCTTGTTTCTCTGTGTATACATGTCTCTCTGTGTATGCTTGTTTCTCTGTGTATACATGTTTCTCTGTGTATACATGTTTCGCTGTGTATGCTTGTTTCTCTGTGTATACATGTTTCTCTGTGTATACGTGTTTCTCTGTGTATACATGTTTCTCTGTGTATACGTGTTTCTCTGTGTATACATGTTTCTCTGTGTATACGTGTTTCTCTGTGTATACATGTTTCTCTGTGTATACGTGTTTCTCTGTGTATACATGTTTCTCTGTGTATACGTGTTTCTCTGTGTATACATGTTTCTCTGTGTATACGTGTTTCTCTGTGTATACGTGTTTCTTTGTGTATACATGTCTCTCTGTGTATACATGTCTCTCTGTGTATACATGTCCCTCTGTGTATACATGTTTCTCTAGGGGGTGAGAGTTAGGGTTCGTGTTGAATTGGTAGCAACTATTACTAACCCTAAACCCCCCCCCCCTCCCCCAACATACTATCGGATTTCCCTTAATCTCGCATAATGTGGTCGCTTAACCGAGAAGAACCCATGTGTGTATGTGTGCGTGTGTGTGTGTGCGTACGTGCTGGCGGCACTTTGTGCGTCTAGTCTAGAATTCACTGCCAGACTTGGCTAAATACTGTATGTTTTAGGCAAAACGCCAATCTGCCAGCATGCATCTTCGCCAGCGTTTTTCTGCCTAGTCATAAGAACCCGGGAAAACAGAAACCAAACTGTTCTCACCTTGCCAGAAAGTATAGCTGGTGTGAGCACAAGATAAGCGACGAAAAGCTAACACTCGGCTACATGGATAGACAAACTCTCTCTCTCTCTCTCTCTCTCTCTATATATATATATATATATATATATATATATATATATATATATATATATATATATATATATATGTATATATATATATATATGTATATATATATATATATATATATATATATATATATATATATATATATAATTATTACAGTAGACATATAATAAGATCTAACGGCCTCTCCAAAACAATACTTCAGAGCTCAGTAGTGGAAAGGAGGAGAAGAGGCAGACCAAGAAAGACCTGGTTACAGAACCTAACTGACTGGACAGGCCTCAGGCAAGCAACCATGAAGTCCATCGCAACTGACCGCCAAATGTGGCGAAAGCTGATCAGACAGTCAACAGAAACTGGTCACCCAACGACGCGTAGGATAATACGCAGAATCTTGTCTGGGAAGCAGAAATATTTTGGTCATATCAAGCGCCATGGCGGATTGGAACATATAATAGCATGGTACCAGGAAGGAGGAGAAGTGGCCGTCCAACACGAAGATGGGTATATTATATAAGTGACTCCTAGAATATGAAAGTACATGAGGCAGGAGAGCTGGCGAGAGACTGAGATTCTTTCAGGCAAACCGTAATGAGAGCGACGTTCTGTAAAGGACCTGCTAGATGATGATGGCTTATGTTATTGGTTTGCCGAGACTACAGTCAGTGTTAGTTTACAAGAGACGCTGATAGGTATTCTGGGTGTTTTACAAAAGTAAAGTCGGGAGATGTGAACCAGCGTCATTGTCCACGGTTATAAACCAGAAGTGCTCTGCCACTAGTACGGACAGTTGATAAGAAACTGTCCGCCTGTGTCGCCGTTCCTCCATTTAACACATAGTCTTAACTCGGGTACCCATTACCTAGAGGCTGGGTGAACCTCAGTAACCGCCCGGATTACCGGCTGTGGGCTGCAGGGAGTCGCTGCTGAATTTGAAAGCGAGTCTCCTATCGACTGCGCTAACGCGGCCCATCTGTGTGGTTTACTAAGCAACTTGGGGTTTTCCAATTCGCCGTGTCCTTATAACTGTGATTGTATGATTCCTTAATTAGACGCCAATACATTTGGGAAGATTCATTCATTCATTCATTCATTCAGTTTGTGCAGTCAGTTTGATATCATGGATTGAATTCAGTCCTGCAGCTTTGGTCTCTCTCTCTCTCTCTCTCTCTCTCTCTCTCTCTCTCTCTCTCTCTCTCTCTCTCTCTCTCTCTCTCTCCAGCATTGCTATTATGCTTTCATTTTGGACATCCTCGCTTTCTTAATTATTTTATTTTCCATTTTAATGTCTGTTTAATTATTCTCTGCTACTTTTTTCTCAGGATGTGTCCACTGTTGCGCCATCCTCTCTCTTATAACTGTCATATCAGTGGTTGTGGGGACATTCCTTCACGCTTTTTGAATTCATCCTATTTCATTTTCATAATTTCCCTCTGACATTTATTTGCGAAGTAGGACGATCATCATCACCAGTTCTCGTTATGCCTAGTGGCACATGAGGCTTCGGGGACTTTCCATGCTTTCCTGTCCTGTGAAATCTTCAATGCAGTTTTCCATGTCAAAGATGCCACACTCAGGTCACTTTTTATCGTTCGTCTCCATGTTGTTTTTGGGCGCCCCTTTTTTCTCCTTCCCTCTGGTATCATGGGCTTCCTTTCGGCTTTCACCCATGTTGTTCATGCTGACAGAGGGACTTTTCCCCAAGACCGCCCGACGTTTAGAGCACTTATTTCCTCTTGAAGTTTGAGTAACGTTGTAGATTTTTTACAGGGCAGAGCTGTCAACACTGCGCCTAACCCCCGAGCCTGGAGGACCGGGAGGCCATCTTTAGTCTGGTCCCTCACCAATGACCTGTCCGGCTTGGGTGACCCTGCCAGGAACATACGTTCCCGCCGGCATAGCTCATTAGATCATTGAGGCTCTTAAGCTTCCCCACCACTACAAGGTAATGGCCTCGGAGGTAGGGGGAGGAAGTAGAAAGATACCATATAAAAATGGACGAAGATCACTTTGTCAAATCTTAGTCAGAATTTGATATCACGTCACTTAGGAAATTCCCTAAGTCCTCCTGCCTATTCTTCAGAAGATAGCAAAGTGTTTTTCTGTCTATAGAACCTAGAACCGTTTTTGAGCGTATATGTCGAAGTCTACTGACGAAGTGAGAGACATAAAGTATTGAACACATTTTCATCGCCAACTTTCACTTTTCTTGTTTTTCTTCATTCGTTCAGTCAAAATAGATAATCTATATCTGCAATGTTGTCTCTAGTATGAACTTCACTGTCTTCTGTAATTCACTCAGCGGCCCGTAAAGTTTGACTTGCACCGATGTTTCTCTTGGCCAAAAGTTTTGCCTTGATATCTTGAATTTGGGACAGTCTTGGAGGACATGATTTGTTGTCTCAGGGGCCAGTCCACATGTGTACATGGCTGATTCGTCGATTTTAGATTTTTTGAACATGTGTGTGAACCCCGGAAACCGCCCGGTTTCATTTATTAAGACGACACCTAATCAATTTAAACATATCCTCAGAAGTCGGCTCTGTGGCTAAGTCGATGCGAACGCTTCGTAATGCCGGTATGCCGGGTTCGATCCCAGCTGCGGGCCATGCGCCTTGCGTTGGTTTCGACAGTGGTATCAAGATAACCTACCTTCCAGAAAGCAATGGACGTAAATTTGCCTAGAAAAACCACACAGCAGCCAGGGGTTTTTGTGGTTGGTTCTGCAACGTCCTGTAAAGGATAGGCAACGAACCATATCCCCAGAAGGAAAACACGCTAAATCAGCCACCTGCACACATGTAAACCAGTGACTCATCTAGAATTACGTGTTTACATTTGTTCCCGTAATATACGTAGCACATATACAAAAAACAACCGATATAAATAGCGATATGAATTTGTTTATCACGCCATGCCAGTGATAAGAAGAGTCCCGCACCAAATGATATTTCTGTGTATTACGTATACTGCGCTTTTGTAAAAAAAAATAGCAGAAAAGCTGACGGTATTTACCACAAAGTTTTAAAAAAATATAAGAAAAAGGTGCGTGTACTCACATCAGAATATCTATTGTAATAACACTGAAAAAAGGGTTCTTTTCTTTCTTTTCACCTCATCTCTTTCTCCGAGATTTCTTAAGGAATTCCCAGGAAAGCCTAGTATTATGGGGGAGGGGGGGGGGGGGGGTGATGTTGTTTGTTAGGGTAAGGTTAGCCCGTATTAATTTCATACGCTAACACCCCTATACTACTACGCTTTTCCGGCAAATCCTACAAAATCTCGGAGCCCCTGAGAGGAAAAAAAAAGAAGCGAAAAAAAAAAGACTTCAAAGGTGCCGGTACTGTGTAGTGTCAGAAAAAAACATTGTCCTGCGTTTACAGGTAAGCATTCATTAGTAGAAAGTAATGAACGCTTTTCATTTCCCCGGCCCATTAGATATATCGTTCATGATCGGCACTTTGTGGGTGGATGATGTGATCAACACAAATCAGGCCGCCATTACTTCCCAGGCTTTTCTAATTTCAGGAAACATCAGCCTGAGAGCTGAGGTCTTCTCTTCCTCATCCTCCTCCTCTCTCCTCCGAGTCAGTTTGTAAGGAGGTACAGGTGTCAACCATCGTATCTGCTACGTAGAGGCTAGTATTTATGGCTCGGATATTCCATCTATCCATCGTTTGCGTGGTCGACCTCTGGATCTGCTTCCATTACTTCTAAGTGTCAGGGATCTCTGTGTTGCAGTATGTAGTAGTAGTCGTGTGGTACTTTAATTTTATATGACCACATATCGTCAGCTCCGAGATTTTGTAAGGAATTCCTAGGGATCCCTAGGGGTTTCCCTGGACAGTACCATATTAAAGGGAGATTGGGGGGGGGTGGGTGAGAGGGTATGGTTATGGCTAGTGTTAAATGAATAGCGACTACTAGTAAGCCTAACTCTGAACCCCCCATGGGACGTTCTGGGGATTTTCTTACCAAATCTCGAAGCCGACGAGACGTGGTCCTATTAAATTAAAGTATCGTAGTCCTGGCACACGTCCGAACCATTTGATATGTTGTCTCTTTATGTAGTTTTCCGTCCCAGCTTCTTTCCCAATATCATGAATTAATCAAGTAACAGAAAGTATTGTGAACGGCACTCATAAAAAGAAGTAGAAAGATAGAAGAACACACTAGACAACATAAAAATCGAAAGTGCTTGGGCCAAAGTTATTATGGTAAAATCCAAGACTTTTAGCCCGACATACATGGAAGTGCTTTAGTCACTATGGTTATCCGACTTTGTAGCGAGTCATTTCGTTTCATCGGTGCAGCTTTACAGAAACCCATAGGGATCGTCGCCGGAGCTATGATGTATGTGCTTTGTTTGACATTTTTTTTCAAATGAATATTATTATCTACCTCCTCCGTCTCCTCCCCCTCTTTATGTTGTTTTTGTTCCTTTTTCCTCCTCCACCTCTTCATCTTAGCCCCTCCACCTCTTTATCTTAGCTCTCCCACCTCTTCATTTACTTTTCCCTCTCTATAGTGTCAGTAAAAGTAAAAAGTAAAGGACCTTTTTCCACGCCTTTAGGCGTAAAGGGCTAGACCTATATTTTTTATAGGGCACAAGATGAGTGATGTGGTCAGTATCACGCCGGCCGCCTCTACTTCCCGGGACTGCACCTGGTACCGTCTCAAGGCTGGGTCGACCTGGGAGCCAAGGTAATTTTTTTTTAAAAAGGCTGTCTCCGCTAGGGAGCGAACCCACTACCTTCTGATCCGCGGCGAGTGTCTAGCCGCTCCGCCACGGGGACTCCCTGTAGTGTCAGACAGGAGATGGAATATTGTAAACGGGGCAGAATTGTAGTGCAAGACATGATGTGTTGTCAAGTTATCAATGAAATGGCTAAGCCTACTTTAAAAACAAAACTTGGCCTCATAGCGAACGGAAGGAGAAGTCAAATCGCAGAGAATTACGTTGTTTATCAAGATGACATTGGCTCTTTAAAAGGTCGAATGAAACTGATACACGTGACGCGTATTTAACCTCTGACGTTTGACCCTTGCTGATGTTTCCGTAATGGCACCCCTAAAGTCACAGCTGCACGAGGTTCCAGCAGACACTGATGTTTGCTGATTCGCTCTTCCTGCGGATGCATAGTGTCTGGCTTCTCTCAGCTGTCAGCCTGAGCTTTTGATGAGACTGTTTGAGCTCCTTAACTTAAATACACCTGCCTTCCATGTCTTTTTGTGAGTTTTGAGTTCGCCTCATGCCCTCACATCCGCAAAAGTACATGCCAATTTGAACGTAACGGGCAACCCGTCATTTTAGCACAGTCAGTTACACTGGGGTGCCAAGTTGGTCATGCGTCGTAGTAAACTTGCTGCAGCTAGGCGCTGTCGTCATTTGTAAGAAACAGGCTCCATTCCCTGCATGGTAACTTTAGCCGTCGACTGGTATGTTGTCTAATGCGTCATTCTATCGGTCTACTTCCTTCTGTGAGTGTCAATCAGAACGTATCTGTTTGATAATCTATAATATTTCTATAGGCTAACGGGCTCTCAGTCTGTTCGTTTTTCGCAGGGCATTTTCAGAGGTAATCAGGGGACCCCCCTCTCCTCCTTTAACATATAGAGCAGTATCGTGAGGCTAAGAATGACGGACATAGATTGAAAAGACCTCTTATACATCTGGTGTGCCTCTCGTGCTAGCCTGTGTTGATCTTTTATTCTTAGCATCGATGTGGAAGCATTGCCCCCCCCCCCCCAAAAAAAATCCTTCGATTGTCTCTCTTTCATTCTGTCTCTCTCTGTCTCTTTTTGTCTCTCTGTCTCTCTTTGTCTCTGTCTCTATCTATCTGTCTACTGACTCTCTATTAAGGGTCCCATTAAGGGTGACTGTTTGACCCCCCCCCCCCCCTTCACCACCCGGGCGTTAATAATATCGACGCGATTCATTTGTTTGCGTTATCTATAACTGCAAAATTTAATGGTGAGTGAGTTTTTTTTGTTTCCTCCCAGGGGTGACTGATTAAGGAACACATCGCCCCCCCTGCCCCCTATTACGGAAATCGTATTTTTTATTGACACGCAGAGAACACAGCCCCCCCCCCCACCCCCACTTTGTAACCCAGAACACAGCGCCCCCCTCTTCGCGTTCACCTCCGTCATGTTGCAGAGCTTGATATTTGCATGCACATCCGTTTGTAACCCAGAACACAGCCCCCACCCCCACCCCACTGGTTTAACCCATTTGGCACAGCGCCCCCCATGTGTGCAGCCTGTGGTTGTTCCCCACAGCCACTCCGGCCCAGAACACAGCAGTCCGACTCCAAAGGTCGACTCCAAAGGGTGTCCCCCAATTAGTCCACTCCTAACGAACATGCTTTGTGAACCCAGAACACAGCGCCCCCCCCCCCACTGGTTGTAGCCAGTGAGTGTTTTTTGTTTCCTCCCACAGTGGAACCTAGAACACAGTGGTTGTAAAGAACACAGCGCCCCCCGCCCCCCACTGGTTGTAACCCAGAACACAGCCCCCCCCACCCCACTGGTTGTAACCCAGAACACAGCGCCCCCCGCCCCCCACTGGTTGTAACCCAGAACACAGCGCCCCCCCCCCCCCCAAAAGAAACACAGCCCCCCCCCCCCCACCCCACTGATAGCAACGCTGGTTATGTCCTGGAACACATGCGTGATATTGCTGGCTAGTTGGCTGCTCAAGTGGGGGTCGGTGTTGCTCACAGATATATGGACAGATTCTAATGCGAAAGTTGCACACACTTGTGCTAGTGTTGAAAATTATAGTGAAGAGAAGTATCATATAATAAACAAACAAACATGCATTGATCGGCACTCATAGAAAGAAGTAGAAAGACGGGACACTCTAGGCAACATAAATATAGAAAGCTTTAGTGTCCTTTTCTGAATTCGAACCAGTCACCTCCAGATACGACAGCGTCTCGCTGCAACGACAAGTGTGCCAAGACGTCTGACCAACAAGGCAGGCACCTCCCCTCCCCTCAATAAAGGGTTTTTTATTAATCATGTCTGTTGTGAAGCTTGAATCCACCACTATGATGTAGTACCAGAAGTTACATACATTTATATTAACCAAGCATACGCCAAATGAGAATCAGAACAATAATTACAAACACATCGAACAGTGATGCTGTGTTTACTATATCAGGAAACAGCTAGGGGAAAGATTTGATTGGTCGGTTCCATTGTGAAGAGTAGGTCGTAGAGAGTAACTTGTTTGGCAACTATTTAAAAACTGGGTAAAACTTCGTCTTTTTCTGCTTTTTTTAACCCTCAACGGAGCATAGGCCCTCAACCAACTCACTCCAAGTCCTTATATCTTTCGCTATCGCATGCAGCTCTCACCGTGTCCTTTCTGTCTTTTAAATCTCGCTCTCTATCTCCCTCATCCATGTGTTTTTGGTCTTCCTTTATTTCTATGTCCCTGTGGGTTCCCGTCCAAAGACATTCTAGTTATTTATTCTTTTTCTATTTTTTACTTGTCAATGGATTGTTGGTTTTTGTGGCTATTGTTTTTTACAGGATGAGGTATTCAACCTCAAGCCCAGCCTTACCCTTAGTCGCCTCTTAGAACATGCCCGCTAGAGAGCAGTGTTACCTATTCTTTGCTTCGCGTGAGGGTTCCTTTGACACAGGGTCGTAGATCTACGAAAGCCAAAATGTGTCTGTTTTTTGTGTGCAGGTTTTGTTTTTCTGATAATTGCTGACGGGTCATGTATTCCCTCCGGGCTTCTACCTAAATATTTGACACCCTGAAATCACGTGATTCCAATCCGGATGGCAGAGTGATAAAGGAAACCCCACACACACACTCACCCACACACATACCCTCACCCACACACATACCCTCACCCACACACATACCCTCACCCACACACATACCCTCATCCACACACATTCCTTACGCACACACACATATCCTCTTTCACACACCCAGCTAAGAAAATCATTGGTGTATTGTTTGTGCTTCGTCTTCTATTCCCCGATAACAATTTTCTGAGGCCCCTGTAGATTATGAGACCCTAAGCCGCAGCTTATTATGCCTAAATCCAGCTCTGATGGGGTTACATGACCAATGTTCTCATCGTATGTATTTAACATGCTTGTCCCCAAGTCCATGGTTAAGCACCAGCAAGGAGATCAAATTTAGAATTTTGAGAGCATGCATCTTCCCTGTCGCTATATACGGATGTGAGTTGTGGACTGTCTCTCAGTCCTTAAGAAAGAGCATAAGGGTTTTTGAGCTGAAATGCTATAGAAAGATTCTCAGAATATCTTGGACAAAAGAGATGAGAAATATTCACATCTTAAAAGATCTGAACATCAAGGAAGATTGGCTAATAAACAGCATCCTTTCTCGAAAGCTGAAATGTTTTGGTCATATCAAGCGCCACGACGGATTGGAAAAATATAGCAGAAGGCATGGTACCAGGAAGGAGGAGCAGGGGCTGACCGACACGAAGATGGGCACAGAATATAGGTTACTCCTTGAGTATGAAAGTGCATGAGGCGGGAGAACTGGCGAGAGACCGAGTTTCATTTAGGCAGACTGTGATGGGAGCGACGTTCTGCAAAGGACCTGCTACATGATGATGATGATGTCCCCAAGACTTTCAGCTCTTAATCCAAACTGCGATAAAATGTCACCGCTACCCTTGTTCTCTTCATTTCCCTGCGTGCCTCCCTTCTGATGACAACAAAGCCTGCTATCACTAACACGTCTGCCATGGTAATTCCCACTTTCAGACTTACATCAAATTGGCTCCATAATTTCACAAATAGCTACCTACACAGCAGCGCCATGTCGACTTAGCAACGCCAATTTAGGAAATTGGCGGCCATGTTAATGGGCAATTTCTCTCTCTCTCTCTCTCTCTCTCTCTCTCTCTCTCTCTCTCTCTCTCTCTCTCTCTCTCTCTCTCTCTCTCTCTCTCTCTCTCTCTCTCTCTCTCTCTCTCTCTCTCTCTCTCTCTCTCACGGTATGTGTAAATTGCAAAATTGGGCAGTTTACTTTTGATAACCTGTGTTTATTTTCAAAACTTTCGTTGCTGTCACGTACATGGGAAAAGGGAATAAGGGAAAAGATGTGGACTGGAGTATATTCTCATTCACAGCATAATGTTGTTAGGTGACCAGTACCTTTTCTAAGGCATTTCCTTTCTGCCTAATACTGAATATTATCGGGTAATGTTTTATGTACTTTTGAGAAAATATTAGATTTTAAAGTTAAAGTCGGTTGCACCCACTGCATCCACGGTTCATGGATCCTTGGGGGGGGGGGGTATATCCACTGCCCCTTCAACAAGCATGCCATACCAGGCGACTGTGTAACGCTTTGTAGAAATCTCATGTTTGAACCGAAAGTTCTTCTGGCTCAGTGGTTTCGAGCCTTTTTCATGTGTTACCCTTTTTAGTATATGTCACACCCATCCCACCCCTCTCCCCACAACCAACATAACAAAATCTGATGGTATGGTGCACGTAAATCTCCCCAAACAAAGTAGGTCACTTTTCATTCACAAGTTTATTGGGCTGGTCGACTTTCCTGAAGGTCACAGTTGTGTTCCCTCTCTGTTGTGTGCTTTCTGTGTTGTCTTGCATTAACGTTTTCATTCTGATAAAGAGAATGCCTGTGACATAGGTTGCAGCACTCTCTAGGGGGGTTGTGTTAGATCCAGTTTCTCCATGTTTTTGGAGTGTTAAAAGCGCTGGCGTGCTGAAATATACAACACGCTATATCAACGGCATTGCGGAACACCCCGGTAACCTTGTGTTAAGGTGACAGGTTCAGGAACTACAAATTGATGAGCTAGTGTGTATATGGGCGGGGCGTAGGAAGATTAACTTTACATATACGAAATCTGATTAAGAAGAGGAGGACAAAGATAAAAATCCCAGTACAGTTAACAAGAACTTAAAGAGAAAACGCACATAATTCAGTGTCGGATAACAACAAAAACAATCACCAACTGGTAATTTAATGTCCAGACATCAGCATGATGGTTGACGATGTTTTGTCTTGATAATATCTGCTATTTTTGGTCTGAAGTTGAGCAAGGCAGAGTCGAAATCAATCACTATTCATGTCGAGCTGGCAGCGCTATTTTGTTTTAATGATTGTTAAAGTTGAAAATCCAGATTGTAGTTACAATTTCAAAATTTCTTCACACCCCTTAAAACTTCACCAAGCCCCTCTAGGCGGCGGCCCCCCCCCCCCCCCCCGGTGGTTAAGCCGTTTCCTATGCTCTCTGAAGGTCATTGGTTTGGTTCACGGGTGCAGTTTTTACAGAGATCCCTGAGGATCGCCCCCGGTGGTAAAGTGTTCGTGCTTTGTGTCGCGCTTTTGGCAGGCGATTAGCCATTTTGCGAGAGAGAGAGAGAGAGAGAGAGAGTCAATGGTTTTGGAAAATACCCGGTGTGATGAAGTCGATTCTCTGGTATTTAATGACTTATCCTGCACTTGAGAAAAAAGTAAGGAGGCTGAATAGATGCGTTCTCTGATGTTGTTGGAACACGAGACAGCCATCAGGATCTATAGACAGCTAAGGAAAGTCAAATCATAAACATTCACGTATCAGGGATCCGTTTGTGTGTGAAATGGGACTGTTATAACCACTGGATCTTAACAAGCATGCCGCAAAAGGCGACTAATTAGGGTTTTGCGGAAGTCTGATGTGTTGGGTTCCAAAGGCACATATATCGTAGCCTAGCTGTCAGCCACAACAGTACGCTCCAACACTCCTTTTAATGACGAATGCAAAAAAGAGAAAAAAATATATACCTAACTGTTAGAAAAAGTCAGGTCGCTTTATTTGTTCTTGTGACTAGAAGAGAGAGAGAGAGAGAGAGAGAGAGAGAGAGAGAGAGAGAGAGAGAGTTGGAGAACATCGAGAGAAGAGAGAGAGGATCTAGAGCAACTGGGAGGAGAGCGCAAGAGAGGCATAACAAACAGGCTGAGGGGAAATGATCTTGGAAAGCTCTGAAGACGTAGCAAACTACTGGACGTAAATGTGCCTAGAAAAACCACACAACAGCGAGGGGCTGATGGGGTTGGTTCTGCAACGTCCTGTAAAGGATACGCAGCTAACCTAACCTGAAGACATAGAGAAGCGGTTCTCAACCAATGGGTTGCGACCCTTTTTGTGTCGCCAACAGCATCGCAAAACAAATATTCACTGAGGTTATAAAGTAGCCAAAAAAAAAATAACTGAATGGTTGGGGGTCGCCACAAAATGAGGAACTGTATTAAAGGGTCAGGGCAACAACTAGCATAGATGCATGTCATTAGATTTCATTCCGATCTCCAGAGACCAATATCTGCCGGGAGGCACGAGAGGATACACCTTCCGAGAAAGTATGATGATGATGTTGATAAATGTGATGATGATGATGATGATAATAATCTTTTCTCCTACTGGTTAAGCTGCCGTAACGGGGTCGCAGGGAGTGGTTAGATGTAGTTGTGTGCATTTTCCTGGCGCCATAGCTCGTGTAAGTGTCATATTGATGTTCGATATTGTCTGTTTATCTCTTTCTTAGTCGACCTCTTCTCTTGTAGCTTGCTGTTCTCATGTAATATGCTATTGCTGCTTGTTGATTTTCTTCCATTTTAACTAGATGACCAAACCAAGGTGATGATAATAAAGATGATGAAAATGACGATCACCCATTTTATGAGTCTGAATCGACCACATCGCTATTTTTTTTTTTTTTATTTCATTGCCATTTTTAGCGCTCCGGGTGTCAAGGGAGATATCAGGTTCTGCTTTTTGCTCTTATGGCCACCTCGACAATCGACACATCCTGCTGTTGTAGAGTTTCCCTGATGTTATCTCTCCATGTTGTTTTTGATCTACCTCGTGATCTACGCCTTTCTCTCCTTTTTGTGTATGTTTTGTTACGGTATAGCCTCATAATGCATTGTCTCTATCTGAGCAATACTGATTGGAAAACCCAAAATTGTATCACAAGTAAATATTGAGCAGAGACCGCTTACGGCGCAAGTAGGTCCGCAAACCTCTCTTGTTCAGCAATACCAGGTATTGATCAGCATTCACAGAAGGTAAAGTAGGGAGTAGATATATAACTATATTATTTATTGTACAATGAATTGATATTCATGGGTGGTGATTCTGGAGCTCAAGCACCTTTGTTTACTTTCAGGTTGCCTTCTGTGTCTACAAACTACACCGTCCGTTGATAATTGGCCACACTGAGACGCTATCAGTGCCATTTTGAATGGCACAGTCAACCATCTTGCTGTGGACAAGTAGCAGGGAAAGCTGAAGCTACTCTTCCATCAAAAGATATCAGGCACACGAAAAGTCGAAGCAGTCAACTGTATACTGTCACAAACGGTACGTGGACGTTGCGGGTAGAGATTCTTCATCAGCACATTATATAATTCTACACTATCACAAATATTAACAGGAATCGACAAAATAGCTTATCTGACGTATTTTCGATAAAAATCACATTATTGTTTCACCGGTAGAGTGAATGACACATGTGTGGCCACCGAAAATAAATAAGCACAGTGGAGTTCGTAGACATCTTCATTTTGGAGTCATCTAACAGACGTCTGGGAACCCTCAGCTAACGTTTTCGTCGTATATGAGGTGGTGCCATAGATCTTGCAGCCGGGCGCATCATTTTACTGGGATCAGAACCATTGTCTGCATCACGTGACCCCGAAGAATTGTGTCACGTGACCGTGAGCTCCGGCACGTGAATGCTACTGGGGGCCACAAATGACGATGTATTTTTGCCCCTGCTCATGTGATGACCCCATTGATCCTGAAACGGAAGAGAACTCATTCTTTACTCTGCCTAGAAATCTTTCCTACGTTCAGGACAGTTACCTGGATCGCTACAGCGTGAGCGCGCGTTTCGTGCACAATCCAAAAATAGAACGGTGTATTCAGCATCAACAAGATCGCGAGTGGAAGGCTAATGTAGAGGCCGAAACTTTGGGATTGTTGTCTACCATCACAGCACAGGAGTTGAGTGGTCGGTGTGACGGCGGTTTTGACACTCTATCTTCTTCAACATTTGACTTTTCACGTGTAGATACTTCACCTTCTGAAGCTGTGGTTTCGAGTTCGTCTGGTCATTTTACAGCAGGCTGGTCGGAGGGGCAGTCTTCTTCGTCCTGTTTCACAGCGTCTTCGTTCTTTCACCCTGCCTCCGTGGTCGCATCAAAAATTTCTGCATTTCTTCACTCCCCGCCGAATGAATCAATGGCGTCGGCAAGAGATATAGGGACAAGTGTGGACGGGGATAGCCTCCCTTTGATGTCTGAGGCGTCTGCCAAGGTGGGACCTTTGTTTGTGGAGTGTTCCCGTTACTCTGGCGATGATATGGATAGGGACAGTGTTTTGGAGAACTGTGCTTCTCATACAGTATTGAGATCTTCACCCACTGAGTTAGCTGGTCAGGTGGTTGGTACAACAGTTAAAGGTGAACATGATAATAACTTCGAAGATAGTGAGATAGCAATATCGTCAGGTAACTTCGATGACGATTTATTAGATGATACTGACAGCAACAGTTCTGACGCCCACAGTGTACCTCGCACAAATATGCAGGAAATATATAATGCCAAAGAGAATCCCGTTTTTACATCATCATTCGAGTCAAATGACTTCTGGTCCCAGAAACCTGATCATATTGGAGAGAAAATCCGGTTTCCTACAAAGAACACCAGTTCTGATAGCGAGAACCAAGAAATGATGTCCGAAAGTAATTCCCAATTCAGGAGTTTGAGAGATCCTTCGCTGACGCCATTGAATGTTTCAAGGAAGGATAATTTTTCTGAAGGGGATATAACTTCGAGAATGTACGAAGACGGCAGTTGTGGGAATGTTTTAAGTATCGGCGTGAGTGCCTTGTGTGGCTCGCCGGACTCTGATGCTTTCAGTGAAGAGGGCGTCTTTGTGAACACGGATGACCTGGACAGTACCCACGAGAAGTCCACTACAGTGAGCGACGCCAGCGATGACACGTTTATATCTGCTGATTCCATGTTTATGAGCCCAGACGAAGGAGAGTTAGAGGATGAGGACGACAGCGGAAAGGAACCGGTAGGGAAAATGTCAATACAAGAAGCTATTAGTCGTGCAGCCTCTGACCTCAATAAGATAAGCCTGGGTATTTATGGGTCAAGCCACTCCACATCCCTGTCTTCTATCACTACCTCTAACAGTTCACTTTCGGATGCTGGAACCGATCTTAGATTTCCACCTCGAATTGAGAAATCCCCAGGTAGAAGCTCTCCTGTTAGGACACACCCCGGACTTAAAATACAAATAGATGAAAGCTGTCTTGGTTCGCAGAGTCTCTTGACTGACTCCTCCCTGACGCTAACGGAGAGTCCAGTATACCCAGACGAAGAGTTTAACTTCAGCAGAGTTCAGCTTCGAAAAAGTTCATCGCTTAAAAGCAACAAAACTCCGCCTGGTACCCCACATCGGAAAAAAGTTGTACGTTTTGCCGACGCCATGGGACTGGATTTAGAATCAGTACGCCATGTTTTGAACATGGAGTCTCCGCCGAAAATTCCCGCTTCCGCCCTTGCCGATCTAATGAGAGGATTAGAGGAAGATAACTCTGAAGTTGGTTCCAAATATCTATGCCCCTGCTTCAGCCAACCCGGAGCAGCCGGGAATTTTATCACCAGAATTCTCAACCAGAAAGTGTGTTTGGAAAACGCTATAATTAATGACCTAACAATTACTGGCTTCGTCCGCGTGGCCAACATTGCGTTCCACAAAGCGGTTCGTATACGATACACACACAACGGCTGGAGCTCTTTCTATGACATAGCTGCAAGCTATGTGCAGAACTCTTGCGACGGTCCAACAGACCGCTTCTCCTTCAGCATCGTGGCGCCGCCATACTTCGGTCCTGGAAGTCGTCTGGAGTTTGCCGTCTGCTACATCGCCGAAGGAGTCGAGTACTGGGACAACAATGAGGGCAGAAACTATATATTCGAATGTTTTGCGAAGTCGATTCCCATGGACAGCGAGACGGCTTGGCTACATTTCTTATGAAAAATAAAAAGGCCCCTGTCAGTCATTGGCACCGTTAGTAGAGGTACCTTGAAATAGTTGCTGCATCCAAGGATTGAGCACGCATGGGAATGCCCAATGTGCAGTGACGTCAGTTGTGATAACATTACATAGCATACACTTCTTATAAACATATATTGATCAGAACAAGTTTAAGGGCAAACAGTAATAGGAATACAAAGAAATCTTAGCTGATAGGACATCCTTAAAGACATTGAAATAGCTAGACATTTTTTTTTTTTATTGAGGGACACTAAAAAAGTATGCATCACAGGAAGCCTGGGCTATACCGTTGTTGTAGGTATGCTGGGATCTGTATCGTTCACCTCTGATTGATGACAGAACCCGGCTGTAGGAACAAATTAAACTCGACAAAATTGTAGCAGTCCATACGTGGGTCCTAGAGCCCATTTGCGATCCATCATGATAGACCGACGGCTCACAAACAAACATAAATAAAAGGCGACTTATTATGGCTGTTTATTTCGCTGTCGGGGTGTAGGTGCCTGAGAGGCCAGGAGACAGTAGTATACATATAAATACAAAAAGGCAAATCTCTTACAGGGATGGGCAAGCAAATCTCAGATTTGGAACAAACCAGGAGCCCAGAAAAACAACCAGAACTTTCCGCTGGAGTTTACAGCCGATGACAGACAGGAAGAAGAGGAAGAAGAAGAAAAACTGCTAAAGTCAATGATTGTGCTTAAGTTAGCTACGAGTGATTCTGAGTTGTACAGATATGTGTGAATGTTTACTACATTGCTCGTTGAATAACGATTGGTCTAAAATTATAAGTCTGGTGCTGTATGCAATCCCGTGATCTTAAAAAGGTCTTTTACTAAAAGGGCAAATGCGGGTCTCACCAGATATTCATCAGATATATGAAAATGGCTCCCATGTCCGAAAAAATCTGGAACAGCTTCAGTCCTCCCCACCCCCGCCCACCCCTCTGTTGGGGACGGGGTATTAGACTTACGGTCTTCTTAGTCTTGTGGTTAGAGCCAATATTTCCATGAAAGAGGATGTGTTGACCAAAAGGCTCGATGCCTCAGCCACATTGCAACTTGCCAACCGTCGTTTTTAAGGCCAACGAAGAAGAAGAAGTAAAAAAAAAAGATATTCAAAAAACAAACACATGAGGAGGAAGAAGAAATTGAAGCTCTCACATTTAAATGCATGTTGCTTTTCCAAAACATGATTGAGTGTTATTTGTTGCCACATGAAAGATGCATCTTTTCCAAGCGTTTCCCTTTTTTTTTTTTTTTAAACCAGGGTTGTTTCCTAGGTTGTTAGTTCATTTGGAGGAGGGGAAGTGTTCAAAGTAAAGATTTAAACAAAGCAAGAGCAGGGAAAGCACTGCGCATTACTGCAATAAAAGCACTGGGCGTCACTGGGGGGAAGGAGAGAGCAAGGAAAATGACGTTAATGTTATTTACTGTTATTTATTTTTTTTAATGAATTGTTGACAAGTTTCTGTCACGTTAAAAAGAAGAACAAATGACAAACAAACATATTGGCAAGTTAGACGAAAGCAACAAACTGACAGACCAGTTATTGAGTTGCAGTTGACCTGTGACAGTCTAGTCTCAGCAGTATGTTGTATTGCAAGCAGACTAGAACTAACTTATGACAGATTAGAGCCGGGCAACAGACTAACTCATGACACATTTGATGAAAGCCACAGACTTAACTCATGACACATTTGATGAAAGCCACAGACTAACTCATGACACATTTGATGAAAGCCACATACTTAACTCATGACACATTTGATGAAAGCCACAGACTAACTCATGACACATTTGATGAAAGCCACAGACTTAACTCATGACACATTTGATGAAAGCCACAGACTAACTCATGACACATTTGATGGAAGCTAGAGACTAACTCATGACACATTTGATGGAAGCTAGAGACTAACTCATGACACATTTGATGGCAGCCAGAGACTAACTCATGACACATTTGATGGAAGCCACAGACTAACTCATGACACATTTGATGTAAGCCACAGACTAACTCATGACACATTAGATGGAAGCCACAGACTAACTCATGACACATTTGATGAAAGCCACAGACTAACTCATGACACATTTGATGGAAGCCACAGACTAACTCATGACACATTAGATAGAAGCCACAGACTAACTCATGACACATTTGATGGAAGCCACAGACTAACTCATGACACATTTCATAGGAAGCCACAGATTAACTCCTGACACATTTGGTGAAAGCCGCAGACACTCACACAAAGTTAAGCATAAATAGCACACTAGCCCATGAAAAACTACCTAGGCACAAGAGACCAAGGTACGATAAATCAAGTAGTCTCCCCCCCCCCCCCCCCCCCCCCCCCCCCCCCCCCCCCCAGTCCCCACCCCCCCCCCCCCCCCCCCCCCCCCAAGTCAGCCAACGACTAGCCAAACATAAACAACAGACTAACGTAAGTCACGCAACGTAGACGCAACAAAGCTATTTATTACATACAAACTATTCCAGTCTCTTGTTTCACCGGCCTTCTGAATATTAATTGCTGGAGAATTTGCATAGTCCAGCAGTTTCCTGTATGTTTACAATCACATGACACCTATACTTTTTATTATTATTAACAATCACGTGACACTGGTGTGTTACTATTGTTAGCAACGTCGAGATAAAATGTATTATTCTTAGAAACTAATGTGATATTTTCGTGAATATTTACACAATATGTAGATCTAGATTTGGTTGGCTTTATAATCTGATGTTTGAGGTAGTGATTTCACTGTTTTACTCAATCAACTGTTTGCATAATAAATGTGGACGGGTTGTTTTCTTGACGGAATGCCTCGTTTTTGTTGTTGTTGTTGTTGACAATATTTGTTGCTAATTGATTATGACATGTAAGCGTGTATGCCTGCTGTGTTTATTAACGTTTTTTTGTTTTCTGCCATAATAATGTATTGTATAGTGGTATTAATCTTTCATGCTTAGCCTTCTTCTTGTTCGTCTTTTTCTTCTTGTTCTTCTTCTTCTTCTTCTTCTTCTTCTTCTTCTTCTTCTTCTTCTTCTTCTTCTTCTTCTTCTTCTTCTTCTTCTTCTTCTTCTTCTTCTTCTTCTTCTTCTTCTTCTCCTCCTCCACCTCCTCCTCTTTCTTCTTCTTCTTCTTTTTTCTCCTTTGTCTTCTTCTTCTTCTTCTTCTTCTTCTTCTTCTTCTTCTTCTTCTTCTGCTTCTTCTTCTTCTTCTTTCCTCCTCCTCCTCCTCCTTCTTCTTCTTCTTCTTCTTCTTCTTCTTCTTCTTCTTCTTCTTCTTCTTCTTCTTCTTCTTCTTCTTCTTCTTCTTCTTCTTCTTCTTCTTCTTCGTCTTCTTCTTCTTCTTCTTTTTCTTCTTTCGTCAGCATTACCACTCTCATCATATCAGCATCGTCATGTTCTTTCTAGTTAATCTTTCTTTTCTTTTTTTTTTTTTATCTCCGCATTCTTCTTCTTCCTCCTGCTCCTTCCTCATCGTCGGTCTTCTTTTTCCTTTTGCTTTGATCTCTTCAGATGTACACTTCTCAACTGCCCCTTTCTCTCCAACCACTATCTCTCGCTCTCTCCATCCGCACCAACTTTCTTCCTATCTTCTCCCCCCTTTGCCCCAACCTTGCCAGTATAACCAGAAAAACATTCCGTTATTTATTCCTCGACCCCCTAGTGACCTCGACCTAGTTCTACTTTCCTGGTGAAGTTCATGGCCCAGTTGTCTGTCTGCCCCACTCACCCTCTGTACCTTCTGCTGCCTCCTTGGGTAGGCGTGGTGGTGGCACAGCATGTAGAGCATTAGCCTACCTAGTGCGTTGGTTGGTGTTCAAGAAATGGTCATTTGACCATATAATTTCGTAACCTTGTATATGCAATCGTCTTTCATTCAACCATTGTGTGGTCGTTTTTGCTATGAATTTGTCATTTATGCACTGAAGTGTGTTACAATAATAGTCGACGACGTTGAGGAAGAGATCTGGTCACCTCATTTCGTGTTTTTCCCCCCAGAATTCCACACGTCTACAATGGTTTCATATACAAATATGCCTTTAATATGTATCAGATTTGACTAGGCAGGGGCGAAACGAGGGAAGCAATCAATGGAGAGTGTATGTTGCTAAGGCTGTTGAAAGTTAACACCTGCACATATACACAGACCCTGAGTGAGAGAGAGAAAGAGGGGGGGGGTGGGGAGAGAGCGAAATAGTGACTGTGATTTCTCTGTGTGGGTTTCGGGGTCCCATTGTAGGGGAAACAAGAATTAAACCCCCTGCCCCAACAAGCATGACGTAGGAGTCCACTAATTAGGGATGTTTCTCCATAGCCCGAGCGCATCTGCCTCAGACGCGAGGAATCACCAGTCTGCCAAAAAAATCCAGATCTGTAAAACGGATGTACACGCAAAAGTCAGGTTATGGAGCAAGACTAAAATGGCCGAACAGCCAGCACTTTCTACCGAAATTTACAGCCGATTAAAAAGAAGAAGACCCAAAAGAAGAAGAAACTGTGATTGAAAGCTTTAAAAATGTGAGTTTGTTGGGCAGTTAAAACCACGTGGAGAGAGAGAGAGAGAGAGAGAGAGAGAGAGAGAGAGAGAGAGAGAGAGAGAAACATATAGCTTTAGACTTGTGTGTTGTAATTTCTTTCTTTATATCTGACATTAAAGATAGTACTTTTATAAACCTATTTCACAATCAAGCTGTGTTTGTTTTTCTCTCTAAATCTTTACTGACGTTTCTGTCTGTCCGCTAAAGTGTCTCCTGTCTGTCTGATGTCTGTCTAAGTCTTCGCTAACGTGTCTCCTGTCTGATGTCTGTCTAAGTCTTCGCTAACGTGTCTCCTGTCTGTCTGATGTCTGTCTAAGTCTTCGCTAACGTGTCTCCTGTCTGTCTGTTGTCTGTCTAAGCCTTCGCTAACGTGTCTCCTGTCTGTCTGATGTCTGTCAGTCTTCGCTAACGTGTCTCCTGTCTGTCTGATCTCTGTCTAAGTCTTCGCTAACGTGTTTCCTGTCTGTCTGATGTCTAAGTCTTTGCGAACGTGACTCCTGCCTGTCTGATCTCTGTCTAAGTCTTCGCTAACGTGTCTCCTTTCTGTCTGATCTCTGTCTAAGTCTTCGCTAACGTGTCTCCTGTCTGTCTGATCGATGTCTAAGTCTTTGCTAACGTGTCTCCTGTCTGTCTGATGTCTGTCTAAGTCTTCGCTAACGTGTTTCCTGTCTGTCTGATGTCTAAGTCTTTGCGAACGTGACTCCTGCCTGTCTGATCTCTGTCTAAGTCTTCGTAAACGTGTCTCCTTTCTGTCTGATCTCTGTCTAAGTCTTCGCTAACGTGTCTCCTGTCTGTCTGATCGATGTCTAAGTCTTTGCTAACGTGTCTCCTGTCTGTCTGATGTCTGTCTAAGTCTTCGCTAACGTGTTTCCTGTCTGTCTGATGTCTAAGTCTTTGCTAACGTGTCTCCTGCCTGTCTGATCTCTGTCTAAGTCTTCGCTAACGTGTCTCCTGTCTGTCTGATCTCTGTCTAAGTCTTCGCTAACGTGTCTCCTGTCTGTCTGATCGATGTCTAAGTCTTTGATAACGTGTCTCCTGTCTGTCTGTTGTCTGTCTAAGTCTTCGCTAACGTGTCTCCTGTCTGTCTGATGTCTAAGTCTTTGCTAACGTATCTTCTGTCTGTCTGATGTCTAAATCTTCGCTTACGTGTCTTCTGTCTGTCGGATGTCTTTCTGTTTCTTCGCTAACTTGTTTGCTTTGAATGATCTTCTTAATTGACGAGACAGGCTTATGAGGATCAGTGTTAAGTATCGACTTCAGCTGCCCTTATCCAGTCCTCTTGTTTCCCTGTTGTGATGTTGGCAGTAACTCCATCATGACAGCCAGACACCAATCTCTTGTTTCCCTGTTGTGATGTTGGCAGTGACTCCATCATGACAACCAGACACCAATCTCTTATTTCCCTGTTGTGATGTTGGCAGTGACTCCATCATGACAACCAGACACCAATCTCTTGTTTCCCTGTTGTGATGTTGGCAGTAACTCCATCATGACAACCAGACACCAACCTCTTGTTTCCCTGTTGTGATGTTGGCAGTGACTCCATCATGACAACCAGACACCAACCTCATGTTTCCCTGTTGTGATGTTGGCAGTGACTCCATCATGACAACCAGACACCAATCTCTTGTTTCCCTGTTGTGATGTTGGCAGTGACTCCATCATGATAGCCAGACACCAATCTCTTGTTTCCCTGTTGTGATGTTGGCAGTGACTCCATCATGACAGCCAGACACCAATCTCTTGTTTCCCTGTTGTGATGTTGGCAGTGACTCCATCATGACAGCCAGACACCAGTCTCTTGTTTCCCTGTTGTGATGTTGGCAGTGACTCCATCATGACAGCCAGACACCAATCTCTTGTTTCCCTGTTGTGATGTTGGCAGTGACTCCATCATGACAGCCAGACACCAATCTCTTGTTTCCCTGTTGTGAGGCTGGCAGTGACTCCATCATGACAGCCAGACACCAATCTCTTGTTTCCCTGTTGTGATGTTGGCAGTGACTCCATCATGACAACCAGACACCATTCTTTGTTTCCCTGTTGTGATGTTGGCAGTGACTCCATCATGACAGCCAGACACCAATCTCTTGTTTCCATGTTGTGATGTTGGCAGTGACTCCATCATGACAGCCAGACACCAGTCTCTTGTTTCCCTGTTGTGAGGCTGGCAGTGACTCCATCATGACAGCCAGACACCAATCTCTTGTTTCCCTGTTGTGATGTTGGCAGTGACTCCATCATGACAACCAGACACCATTCTCTTGTTTCCCTGTTGTGATGTTGGCAGTGACTCCATCATGACAGCCAGACACCAATCTCTTGTTTCCATGTTGTGATGTTGGCAGTGACTCCATCATGACAGCCAGACACCAGTCTCTTGTTTCCCTGTTGTGATGTTGGCAGTGACTCCATCATGACAGCCAGACACCAATCTCTTGTTTCCATGTTGTGATGTTGGCAGTGACTCCATCATGACAGCCAGACACCAGTCTCTTGTTTCCGTTCTATGAGTTATGAGTTAGATTATCTTCACAGCACTCCGGACACATCCATAGGCGATCAGATTCCACTCTCAACATATTCATCAGCGTCGTGCGGTTGATAGTAGCAGTCCTATGTTGATTAACAAGACTTCGTGTGCGTCCAGTGTGCATGCTTGGCTGTGCCGATCTTTACTCCCAATTCACGTATTCTGTATTCTTAGAAGTGATGTGGACACGTTGCTTCTAAAATCCTCAGAACGTCCTATCTCTCTAAGGGCGATGACAATGTCTGCGTGATCCATGGGCCGGTCATCTTCAATTTATGCAGTACCTGCCAGTCTATTAGCTCTCTCATTACCAACAACGCCTGCATGCCCTAGGACGAATATGAAAGTAACTGCACACACAGGAGAATTTTGCAATGACTCAAGCGACTGTCTGCGTAACCAGCCTGCCTCTACCCGCCGGATGGTACTCAAAGAATCACTTAGCACACACACGCGGGAATAGTCCTGTGATCCCAGCCACATGAAAGTCTGTGTCACCGCTATCACCTCCATCGTCATGCTGATGGCGGTCATGGAGAAGGCACCGCTGGCTTCCTTAACTGTTCTGTCTGAAGAGCGAGCTTTAAATGCCCATGCACTCTTATGTCCTCGTATAACGGACCCGTCTGTGAAGATCATCACATCTGGCTCATCTGACTTGTCACTGATGAGCGCGCATAACTCGGCATTGGCAGCAGCTAGATTCTGCTCCCGACAACTCATATCGAGCGTCACGACACAGGAGAACGTGAGATTGAGCGCTTTAGACTCTGGTATCCACTCCTCACCTAGATGGATGTCTGTAAGGCTACAAACCTGCAGGATGTCATCCTCTGCCCTACCCAGCCATGATTTGCCCCTTTGAAGCCTATTGCCCTTTTTCTTGAAGAGCATGTGGTGCAAAGGGAGCTAATTTTGCGGTATGTACGAGCCCTCCAGATCTTGATCCCGTAGTTCATGGTAGGAAAGTCAAGAAGGTACCTCATTGCTACACAAGAGGTGTCTCCAGTGCACCCTAGAATAATGCGCATTACTTCATTTTGCACCTTCTCAAGTCTTTCAATCTGAGTGTGGCTGACAGTGAGGATGGCAAGGGTTTCCGTTCTCTGATGTTGGCAGTGACTCCATTATGACACGCAGACACTGGACGTCCCTGTCCCTGTATCTCGCTTGGGAAAAAAAAAATTAAAAGGTCACTTTTAGATGTTAGGTTATTTTAGCGAAGCTTGTTGCTGCATTTTTTTTTCATGCTGAAACAATGTTGATTAATCTGACAATAAATCACATCTGTGTTATGATGTATATCTCCACGGTCAATCAAGAGTGATTAGTGAGGATTGTCATCATAGCACTATAGACAGACCCATAGGTGCTTGATCTCCTTCTCAATAGCTGTACAGAGTAAAACTACTGATCAGTCGTGTGTTGATTAACCAGCGCCCTTAGTGAGATGTTCACATCTGGCTGCTCCAGTTTGCACTCCCCATGTCCACCAACAAAGACAAGAACACTTGAGTCCTGCTTGTTGCTGTGATCTCTCTGCGATATGCAGCTCGCATGACATTAATGACATCACTCCTGTCCACTACCGAACTGGTCGTGGTAACTGCCTTGTCTGCCATACAATCTGCACACTTATTGCCTTGATCACCCGCATAACAAAGATAAATGTTAGGTGAGTTATTCATGATTCATCTAATCAAATGTCCATGGTGGAAAGAGAAAATAATTCCTGTTTGAAAATCCTTCCTATGCCGTGGTATTATCTGCCACAGCGAGCAACGCTTAAAAACGTTACAACGGGTATAGAGCGAGTGGAAGACCTCGGAAAATATGGAGCGATAGCAAGAACAGCCTAACAGAAATGAACATCAGTCTTAATAATGCTCTTGACAGAGCTCATCAACGAATGTTACATCTCCCTCCGACGAGGTACAAGGTGGAAGAGAAGAAGAAGAAGAAGAAGAAGAAGAAAAAGAAGAAGAAGACAAAGAAGAAAATGCTTCCTATGGCAAAGCTTGTTGATAACATTGCTGAAATTTGCATTTCATGTGAATGTGGTTAATATAGTGATAATATATAACCCACTGCCCAGGAGTAGTGGGCAATGGGTATATTTTTAACATTTACCATTTTAGACATGGCTCAGTGAAGATAATTTGTTGTTACCGAGTTTGTGTTTTAATCTACTGTTCTGATACTCCTTACAAGATGAACCCAATTCTCCACAAATCTGTCTGTCCGTCTGTCTAAAGTTCTTCCGTCCGTCCGTCAGTCTATACACATGTTTGTATATTTATCTAACCCATGCATGTATGCATTCATCTTTTCTTACATCTCTATCAGTGTGTTTGCTAGTATGACTATTTTTAAGTGTATCTGCTTATTGCACATTTACATGTACTTGTCTTTCGAAACACTCTCATGTTCGCCCATTACATGTGTGTCTGTAAGTCTGTCTATTTTTCTCATCACAGCGAATGTCTGCCGAAGTTCCAATCCGAAATTGCTTACCGCACAATAAAAGAAACTGCTCAGTTGTTTCCCTTACTCAACAAACCACGCAATTGTCTGCCGCTGCCAGACAACAACAACTTGTTTACCTTGAGGTGTCACAGATAACAGCGAGACGGGAGTTCAAGCACGCGCACTGACATCCTCCCCACACGATAACCTCGGCCTTAACCACATGGCTCATGTGTGCTCAGGCACGTGCTTCTCGGTGTCTGTACTCACTAACACAGACAGAGTCACCTAGGAGAAGCATACACTATTTCTTGTAGGCGCTGTGAAAGTAGGCAGCAGGACGTGTGGGGAATCGCAATGATAAGGCATTTCGATGTAGTACTTTCCTTGTTAATTAAGTTTAGGTTAGTAATGTGGAGTTTCCATTATTTTTCCACATCCACATGGCTTTAGACCTCGGCCTTCAGCAACCTTTTCGGTTATTATGACTTCTTAGATGGGCACAGGATATACGTGACTCCTTGAGTATAAAAGTAAGTGAGGCGAGAGAGATGGCGAGAGACCGAGTTTCTGTCAGGCAGACCGTGATGAGAGCGACGTTCTGCTAAAGACCTTTTACATAATGATGATGATGACTTTCCGTGTGGGTTACAGGGCCCCATTGCTGGATTGGAAAAAAAAGGGGGTGGGGTGGATGTGAGAATTGAACCACGAACACATTCCCATCCACACAAGCAAGTCGTAGAAGGCGATTGAGCCCAACTAGCGATGTTACCCTTGAAGGAATGCGTCCGTCTGAGTGGTAAAAAAAACAAGCAGTCTGCATACAAAGAAATGACATGTAAAATGGATGTGCACGAAAAACACAAGTCTAGAACTAAAAGGGGAACAACCAAAACATTCTCCCGAAGTTTACAAAAGGTGAACGAGAAGAAGAAGAAGGAAAAAAAAAAAAAAAATAAGAAAAAGGCGAAGAAGAAGAAGAAAAGAAGAAGAGGAGGAAGAAGAAGAAGAAGAAGAAGAAGAAGAAGAAGAAGAAGAAGAAGAAGAAGAAGAAGAAGAAGAAGAAGAAGAAGAAGAAGAAGAAGAAGAAGAAGATGTATAGTACAGGGTCACTGGAAGTTAGAACAAGAAATCTCTGGATAATATGGAGCCAGATTTAAACTATGGTTGTGAATTATGGACAATTAAACCAAACACTGGATATAAGAACAAGAATTCTTTGGGTTACATAAAGACAATTTTAACACATGGCTGTGAATCATGGACAATTTATAAAGTAAAAGTTAAGTAACCGTTTTACTTTACGAATTGTCTGTAGGCGGCCGCTCAAGGAGACTAAGTCTTGTTTAAGTTGATACTAGTAATAACAATAAGTGAAGTAAAGGACATTACCCACGCCTTCAGGTGTTTTGGGCATATAGGGAAGGACCTAGTCGGCACTTGGGGTGTGATATGATCAATATTACACCGACTGTAACTGGTATCCATTCAAGGCTGGGTGTCGACCTGTGAGCCAAGGTTATTTTTCAAGAAAGCCCGGTTGTCTCAGGAACCTGACACACGACTTTCCGATCCACAGGCGAGCGTCTAGCCGCTGAACCACGTCGTCGTCCAGCAATAACAGTAGCAATACTAATAATAATAATAATAATAATAATAATAATAATAATAATGTGGTGAGTGACAAACACATGCAGCCTTCGAAATGCCAACCCTGAAATGTACAAACTATATTTTGATTTAGCTGCTTATGCCGCCCGCTTCCTCTTCATCCTGATGCGGTCACCTCTCTGTATCAAACGCCTCGTTACGAATTATCTTCTTCTTCTTCTTTTTCCTCCTACTCTTCTTCTTCTTCTTTCACACGGGGATTGCAATACTCTACTAGAGGCCATAGACATATCTTCTTCTTCAGCATTCCGAGCCCTTGAGGTTCATTGCTGCAGATATCACCCGCCTCCATTGATCTCTCTGGTTGGTCTTCTTCAGCATTCCGAGCCCTTGAGGTTTATTGCTGCACACATCGCCCGCCTCCATTTATCCCTCTGGTTGGCCTTCTCTTTCCAGTTGGTGACACCAAGTGTTTGCAGGTCTGTCTGGACATTATCTCTCCATCTTCTTCTTGGTCTGCCTCGTGGACTACGACCATTTATCTCTCTTGTACATACAGTTTTTACTTCTCTGTCATCTGACAATCTTTCAATATTACGTATAATAATAAGTTTAAAAAAACAAGAATCATATACCCGTATACCCGAACAGAGAACGTATGTGCAACATGAGGATGACGGTCATATGAATCTGAGGGGGGTGCCTCAAGCCTCCAGGCTCCGGTGCCACTGATACCAAAGGGAAAGTTTAAGGGAAATAAAAGCAGAGGGATACCAAGAGAGGAGATGCAGGGCAGTGGCATCATAACCAGAAAGAACATTACAAGTAAAACGAGAAGTAAAGAACTCTTTTCCATACCTTGGAACTTATTGTTTTTATACAGCTAGATCTCTGTTAGAGAAACCAGTCGCTGGGTGATATGTTCATCGTTACGCTGGCCGCCTTTACTACCCAGGACTTTACCTGATACCTATTTAAGCTGGGTCGACCTGGGAGCCAAGGTTGTTAAACAAATTCAACTCGATGCTGATTTGAACCTACGACCTTCGGACAAGCTGATGAGCCACTATGCCACAGCTGCATGGAGAAATATTCTCAGAAACAAGAGGCACGCAACATAGGTCTAAGGACAGACACATGACCACGAGACATAGATCTAAGGACAGACACATGACCACGAGACACAGGTCTAACGACAGACACGTGACCACGAGGCATAGGTCTAAGGACAAATACGTGACCACGAGACATAGGTATAAGGACAGACATGGGACCACGAGACATAGGTCTAAGGACAGACACATGACCACGAGACATAGGTCTAAGGACAGACACATGACCACGAGTCATAGGTCTAAGGACAGACACATGACCACGAGACATAGGTCTAAGGACAGACACATGACCACGAGACATAGGTCTAAGGACAGACACATGACCACGAGACAAAGGTCTAAGGACAGACACATGACCACGAGAAATAGATCTAAGGACAGACACATGACCACGAGACAAAGGTCTAAGGACAGACACATGACCACGAGACAAAGCTCTAAGGACAGACACATGACCACGAGACAAAGGTCTAAAGACAGACACATGACCACGAGACAAAGGTCTAAGGACAGACACATGACCACGAGACAAAGGTCTAAGGACAGACACATGACCACAAGACAAAGGTCTAAGGACAGACACATGACCACGAGAAATAGATCTAAGGACAGACACATGACCACGAGACATAGATCTAAGGACAGACACATGACCACGAGACACAGGTCTAAGGACAGACACATGACCACGAGACATAGGTCTAAGGACACACACTTGACCACGAGACACAGGTCTAAGGACAGACACATGACCACGAGACATAGGTCTAAGGACAAACACATGACCACGAGAAATAGATCTAAGGACAGACACATGACCACGAGACATAGATCTAAGGACAGACACATGACCACGAGACAAAGGTCTAAGGACAGACACATGACCACGAGAAATAGATCTAAGGACAGACACATGACCACGAGACATAGATCTAAGGACAGACACATGACCACGAGACAAAGATCTAAGTACAGACACATGACCACGAGAAATAGATCTAAGGACAGACACATGACCACGAGACATAGGTCTAAGGACAGACACATGACCACGAGACACAGGTCTAAGGACAGACTCATGACCACGAGACACAGGTCTAAGGACAGACACATGACCACGAGACATAGATCTAAGGACAGACGCATGACCACGAGACACAGATCTAAGGACACACACTTGACCACGAGACATAGTTCTAAGGACACACACTTGACCACGAGACATAGGTCTAAGGACACACACTTGACCACGAGACATAGTTCTAAGGACACACACTTGACCACGAGACATAGGTCTAAGGACACACACTTGACCACGAGACATAGGTCTAAGGACACACACTTGATCACGAGACATAGGTCTAAGGACAGACACATGACCACGAGAAATAGATCTAAGGACGGACACATGACCACGAGACATAGGTCTAAGGACAGACACATGACCACGAGACATAGGTCTAAGGACAGACACATGACCACGAGACAAAGGTCAGGACAGACACATGACCACGAGACAAAGATCTAAGGACACACACTTGACAATAAACAGCCGCAAGAGGTCGATAAGAAGGATAAAATCAGACAAATTCTTCTGTTTATCCACACTGTCACATCGGGTTTCCCGTGTGGGTCCCACGACCCATTCTAGGAAAAGGGGGGGGGGATAGACCCCCTACCTCCCTAAAAAACACATTCGCAAGAGTCGATAATTAGGGGGTTTCCTTCGAAGTCGGAGAACATCTGCCTGAGAGACAAGGAACCAACAGTCTGCATATAAATAAGGTCAAATCTGTAAAATGGATGTGCATGCAAAACTCAAGTTCGTGAACAAGACCAAAGACCAGAAGAGGGCGATCAAGGAGAACTTTTCGCCGGAGTCAACAGCCGATTAACACAAAACAGCAGCAGCAGCAGAAGAAGAAGACATATTCGCCAACGTTTTGCTCAGCTGATTCAAGTTCAACCCAACCAGGGCAGCAGAACCAGCGATAAACACCTGGTGACACAAAATGTCCACTATTCCAAAAATAGTCCCGGGCGCAAGTCCCAGAAACCCCGTTCAACAGTTAGGTTATTTTAGATCCCCCGACACACTCTGGAGTGAGGCTTCAAAGTTACGACAAATTGCCTCCTGTATTTTTACACTAACTTTTTTTACACCGCCCACAGTGAACCAAAAGTATTTGTTGACTTAGCGAAAGAGCCCAAACGAAGCCGTGTTGTTTGGGCAGTAGACAACGCACAGACACAACAGCGAATCTTGTGTTCAGCGTGAGCTGCAGTGTTGCCACTTTGGATATTTTACATTCAGATTTAGATGTTTTTCTTGCATTTAGATGAATTAATTAAGTAACAGAAAGTGTAATATTGCATTTAGATGGCGTTTTTGAAGTTTAGATGGTAGATATTTTTCTAGATTCATTTCATTTGGAGTGAATTTATCAAATCTAACCTAAGAAACAGGTTGAAATTGGACCTTTTAAATGCTAACTTGACAATACAATTCGGCCTGATAAGAGTAGGAAAAGGCTGTTTAACTTATCAGCTCCCTGATTGGGTATTAAAAGAAATAGAACAGCTAAAGCATACCACAGTCATTTTGGATCTGAACCTTCAACTTTATCATCCAAAGCTAAGTTTATCCTTTGGATCTTGTGAGGCAGACTTCAGTAAAGATGAGGACATGATTCTATAGGGTAAGTTATATCAATTGCTATGTAATTTGTGACTCTTTCCATTTGGATGTTTTTTTTCTTTCTAGATTTGTCTACGGAAATGTAGATGTTTTTAGATATTTTTTGGCTCCGTTTTGGATGTTTTTTGTCAAAGTAAAGTGACAACACTGGACGTGAGCTGTGTGTCTGGTGGTCGTGTCACAGAGACAAGCTGTTTGGGACCAGATAGCCGTGCTGTAAACGTTGACTCAATTTATTGCATTGAAAATGGTAGTCAGCTTACCATTTGATACATCAGCCATTAACTCACATACGATGTCAATGCAACATTTAAGTATTGGAGCGAGACCAAGGTGCAGAAGTGGACGAACAACAATACATTTCTGCATAAACTCACAGCTGGTCAACTCGAAAAACAAGAATCTGCTTTGTTTCTACGACACTTTCTCTCGGAATTCGAGTCATACTTCACTTGCGATTTCACTGGATCGTGAAACAATTGTAAGTGTTTAACATTTTTCAGTCGATAGCTATTGAATAATAAATGTGACTTCTAAACATTGTCATCATCATCATGTAGCTTGCCGAATGGCGCAGACCATAGATTCTCAAATGTATCCCCACTTTTTCAGGGAGAAAATAGCCCAGCGCCACTATCCCAGGAAACATCACACCATGTACCATACCACCTTGCGTGATCAGAAGAAACACGGATTAGGTCATTGCTCTTGTACCGACTCCATGTATGTGGCCAAGTCATCGCAGTTTTTATCTTTCTGCTGATCAGTGTCTTGCCAGTTCTCTCAAAGTTCTGGAATCTGTTCTTGAAATATATCTGTTATAACCGAATAAATATTGAATGTTGAATTAAGAATCCAACATCACAGGACTCGGACACCCCATAAGCACTCCGTCCCCATCTTCAGTGGCAAGAGAGGAGTTCCAACTCTGATGGCTCCAGTAATTGATTGTATATCCGTCTAGCCCTTCCCCTGAGTGTTGAGCACTGGCCAGATTCCCTTGCATCTCGTTGTAGCGCCTTCTCCCCAGGAAAACCTAATAAATAAATAAGATAAAATAAACAATAAATAAATATTTGAATAAATAAAACATTTATTAAAACCAAATAAATAAAATGATGCAGTGAGGGAGATATAAGGTACTGCTTTGTGCTTTTCTGGCTGCTTCGACCAAAGATATTTCGTGGTACTGTAGAGTTTCTCTGATGTTATCCTTCCATTCTGTTTTTGGTCTACCTCTTGCTCTACGTCCCTCTCCTCTTTCTGACATGCACTGGTCTGTAATTGTTGTATTTTCTCTCCAGTTCAACTTTTTAGATTGTTTTAAGTGAGATCACAAGCACATTGGGCATTCCCATACATGCTCAGTCCTCTGATGCAGCAGCCACTCCATGGTACCTCTGCTGATTGTTCTCATGGGAAGCTGGTTATAATGCCTCCTGTCTTCAAGAGTGTCATCGTTGCTGTTAAGTTCTGAGATGGGGTTGTAGGAATCTTCCTGTTGCCTTCATCATTTGCCTTGCTATTGCTATGGATACCTTGCTGTTGCTATGGATACCTTGCTGTTGTTACAAATACATTGCTGTTGCTATGGATACCTTGCTGTTGCTATGGATACCTTGTTGTTGCTACAGATACATTGCTGTTGCTACGGATACCTTTTCTGTTGCTACAGATACCTTGCTTTTGCTACGGATAACTTGCTGTTGCTAGGGATATGTTTTGCTACAGATACCTTCCTGTTGCTATGGATACCTTGCTGTTGCTACGGATACCTTGCTGTTGCTACAGATTTCTTTTCTGTTCCTACAGATACCTTGCTGTTGCTACGGATACCTTTTCTGTTGCTATGGATACCTTCCTGTTTATATGGATAACTTGCTAATCCACTGCTGAAATTGGATGTGTTGGGCCAAAAGTCCCTGATACCACAGCCTAGCTGTAAACACAACAAGATGTGCCAACCGCCCTTTTAAGGCCAAACACCAAAGAGGAAGAATTGTTCTGAATCAGTTGTACAAATAATATTTTTCTCTGCAAATGTGTTATGTTAGATCAGTGGTTTCTTCCCTCTGTCTGTCCTCACCATTTCCACCAATCATCTTTCTAGTCATCAGGATGTAATGCAACACCTCAACTTCTCACACCATCAGCGCATGCACCTGGGGGCTTTTGGTCTCACCCCACATTAATTTCTTTAGAGATGGAATGGGTAGCTCCAGCTAGAAAGTGTGTATGGCTACCACCTCCCCGCTCCCTTTTTCCCCCAAACCACATGTAGTTCTATTTTTCAATAACTGTTTAAACATATCATGTTACTCAGGTTGGGGTTGTGAGGGGGGGGGGGGGGGGGGGGAAGAAATGAATATACAGAGTTACTGATACCATCGAAATTGCAACTCTTTGTTTGCTGCTGAAGATGGGGGACAGAGTGCTTGTGTTGGTGTCCTGAGTGCTGTGGTGTCGATTCCTGATTCAACATTCTAAAGTCATGTTGTTTCAAACTAAATTATTATATTTATTTGACACTCTGCATGATAATATTATTACTGTTATTATTATTCACTTAAACCAGCTAAACTTAGGCCCCCTGAACACCCGTTCCCTTCCAACCTAGAAAATGTAGGACGGTGGTGAGGGAATGTGTTGACACCCCCAATCCCCCCCCCCCCCTCCCCCCAATTGGTTCTCATTGTTTCTTCTCATCATTGATCACATGACCAAAGAATGCTATTTCTAGAAGTTTCTGTAATGTTCTGCTTTTCCCTCCTTAGATGATGTTCACCGCTACTCCAGCTACCCAAGCTGTTGGCGTTTTCAGGGAAATCTCCTGGCCCCCAAGATGAGGCTAATTTCTTCTTTTCATTTTCTTCGTTTAAATTGGCAAGACATGGTCTCTAGGATACTGCCCAGGCTGTCTGCTGCGGAGAGGAGGAGTTTCATCCCTGACTTTGTTGGTCTTGGAAGCACATTGGTCAGCAAAGACCTGATCAACTGGATCCACATGATCATCTTGTCCAGTGTTGAATTAGGAATCAACATCATAACACTCGGGACACACGAAGAGTTCCAGTTCCAATAGTACCAGTAACGGTCTGATTACACATCCATCTCACCTTTCCCTTGAGTGTTGAGCTTCGGTCAGACGTCCCTGGTAACTCCTCGCAGCATCATTCTCCTCAGACCGTAATGATCTGTCTATGCCTTTGCACTGATCACTCGCTCTCAAAGAGCCCTCGAAACATCTAGCTTGTCATATGTCAATTCACCACCAAGGGTGCAGAACTGACCAGTCTGTCTGCCTGCTTGTTTTCCAACACACCAGCATGACCTGGAGAAAATATCCACGGACGCTAATTACCTGGGACTTCTGAAGCGATGCTTGCCAATCTCCACAGAGCATGCCTGTCTCCACCTTTTTCAACACACTCTGTGAGTCAGTTACAATTACCACATGTGTGTACAGCTGATTCTCAATCCAGTTAAAGGCAGCTGATTTTAAATCCAGTGAAGGGCAACTGTGACCACCTTCATTCTCAAACTAGGTGTGATATCACATGCCAGGCTTTGCTGCACCAAGCAATGTCCATTCGTTTTTTTTATTATGAACTCCCGTGCACAATATCTAACTCAACACAGAGCCATCTGTATGGATAATCACATCAGCTAGTCGCAAATTGTCATGAATCATATGTTGAACATCTGATTCTGCTGCACCAGCTGGCCAGTCCCTGCACTCACAACCTAAAGTGATTAGAACCCTACACAAGTCTGACTCTTGCAAACAAATTGATCAGCATTGACCTGATCAACTGTATCCACATGCTCCTCTGATGGTGGGAGACAGTTTTGAGTCACTGATCAGCTTTGGCTCGTCTCGGGCTGCAGCTCCCAGCGTCAGGTTTGAGCTGATCTTCTACAGTCTCTCTACTTGATTTAACGTTTGCTTGGAGCTGGGACAAAATTTAAAGGGTAGGCTGTACAAAACGAAATAAAACCAACTTCATGCTTTCGCTTGCAACATAGAACACTCACTGACAAACAGACTAGTCCAAAAACCATTGAACACCCCCCTGCCATACAGCAGCACCAAATCAACATGGAAACCCCCCTGCCTTACAGCAGCACCAAATCAATATGGAACACCCCCCTGCCATACAGCAGCACCAAATCAACATGGAACACCCCCCTGCCATACAGCAGCACCAAATCAACATGGAATACCCCCCTGCCATACAGCAGCACCAAATCAACATGGAACACCCCCTGCCTTACAGCAGCACCAAAACAACATGGAACACCCCTTGCCATACAGCAGCACCAAATCAACATGAAACTTCAAAACTGTCTCTAATATTCAATAAACGACTCATTACAGTACATCTTTTAAGTTTGGAAAGTGGCAGCTGTCCCCAGAAAGTGCTGTAACAATTTTATTGGTGTCGAACAATGATGATGACAATGGCAAAAACTGCATAAACAAAAGTGTTTAATGGGAGCAGACAGACCACAAGGCAGCCAGACCCCAAAGACACCAAAGTGATGATATATAGGCAGACCAGCACACAGGGAATCACGAACTGGAAAGAGGAGCCCAGTCACTGAGATGAAGGAAGGGTGCAGATATATGACGGTGAACCCCGAGAACTCCACATGCTGGAAAGGAAGAAGACAGAATAAAAGTGTTGCCTAGAGCAGATGGTGCTGGAGACTTTATCAAACATACAACTTGCTCAGATGTAAGTACTGACTTGTATGTTGTTGTGTTTGTTGAACTTTTTCATGTCCTCATCCCTTGATTTACACTGTATTTGCCCATCACAAATGCTGCTCAGCCATCCTTCCACCCATTGTCTAGACTGAGATTTGTGGATGCCTGGGTGATTGAGGGTGACACAACACCTACAAGTGAGTTGAAGTAAACATGAGATCATGCATGTTTAACTTGGCAGTTTATGAATGCAAGCCTTGGACTTCTACTTCAATTATTGAAGAAAAGAATTGAGGCTACTGTATATAAATGCTACACAGAAATTCTTAGAATAAAATAGACTAAGAAGAAGGGTGTGGGGAGGGAGTAATCAGTATCCCACGTGATCTGAGCATTGCAGAAAATTGGCTCATAAACAGCATCCTGTGCTGAAGATAAGGTAATTTTGCCATGTTAAACGTTCCTGGTGGCCTGGAGAGAACCAGGATGGAGGGTACTGCTTTTGGAAAAAAAGGCAGATGCAGACCTCTGCTAATGTGGATACAAGACATTGGAGATACTTCGGCTATGAAAGCACATAGGGCTGGAGAATAGGCTACAACAAGAGAGACTTTTAGGTGTGTTGGGATGAGAGCAAAGTTCTGTAAAAGACTTGCTGATTGGTGTAGATGAGGTGACCAATCAGCCCACTCTTGGTATGGAAGACTACAGGTGGTCAAGGCCAGGAATTTGTGCCACTTCCGTTAGAGGATTTCCTGTGTATGTTCTGGGTGGCCCCATGAGGAGTGTGGGGGGTGCCCTCATTGATTATGATGTTAGAGGCAACTAGTTATGATTTTGCTGAAGTTGGATGTATCGGCCAGAAAAATGCAGATATCACAGCCTTGCTATAATTCAACATGCCAGCCAATAACTCTTTTGAGGTTGAATGCAAAAGAAGATTGAGTAGTTAGGGTATTCAGTTCTTGGTCTTTTCAGTTTGTCTTTGTTGAACTGCTGCTGGTTCTAGAAATGCTGCTGTTGAAATGTGCATGTTCTCTCGCTGTTGTAGAAATCTTGTGTTCTGATGTTTTCACCTATTGACCTTGAACTGTTTGTATGTAAGGAGAAGGGATGTCAAAAAATCAAAGGTAAGTAACGGAGCTTTTCTACACCTTCGGGTGTATAGGGCACATAGGGCTAGACCTATATTTTATAGACCAATTGGCACTCAATATGTGATGTGGTCAGCATCACGTCGGCCGCCTTTACTACCGAGGACTTAACTTGGTACTCATCTAAGGCTGGGTCACTCTGCCAGCCAAGGTCATTTTTTTAAAGTCTAGTACAGTCAGGATCCAAACCTAAAACCTTCTGATCTACAGGTGAGCATCTAGCCGTTACACCATGGTAACTCCTAAGAGTTGTTAAAGGCCCTTTTAATACCTTCAGACTCCAACCTCATATTTTTTTTAAACAAATGCTCATCTGCTGAATATCATATGATAAATTCTATTTCAGCCGTTTTACTTCCCAGAAATAGTTTACTCATGTTAGAGTGAAGAAAAAAACACTGCTGTTGGCTAAGACATATGTTGAGAAAAACCCTGACAATAATATAATTAGAATGTCTTTGCACTGGAACCCACAGGGGTATAGAATTAGGCACAGACAAAAACACATGGAGAAGGGAGCTAGAAAGTGAATTTAAAAAGATGGGAAGTGAGCTGCATGCAACAGGGAAGGATAAAACAACTTGGTGTGATTTGGTTGAGAGCTGATGCTCCACTGGGGGAATAGATGGCAGAAGAAGAAGAAGACTCGGGTGACTTTCAACCCTGGCCAATTTGTAGCACATCTGTGCTTGCATTGGCGATGGTCCTGTGTCTAGTCTGAATAGATTGTTAGATCTATCTTAAAACTACACATGCTATAAACTTCTCTTTTTGCATGCAATTTTTCTGTGTAGTGTAGTGTAGTCTTGGTGGTGTTCACGGGCTGTAAACTTCTGTAGAGTGTTCAGGTTGTTGTCCACTTGCCGAATGTTGTCTTATTCCAGAACCTGAGTTTTGCATACACATTTATTTTACATGTCTGGTTTATTTGTGTGCAGACTGTTGGTTGCATCCATCTTAGGCAGAAGGAAAACTGCTTAGCTAGTCGCCTTTTAATACCTGTTTGTTAGGAGGCATCGTTAAACAGATGAGGACCCTTCAGGCCATAGAAACATAATCAGTGTATTGATAGACACTTATAAAAAAATGTAGAAAGATAGGACACACAAGACACTCTCATGTGTGTCTTGTTTCCTTCTATCTTTCTACTTCTTTTGATGAGTGCCTATCAATACATCATCTGTTTTTTTTTTTTAATGTATGTTGTTATGAGGCAGTTAGTCTTTTCTTGTTACCACAAAATGGGATCCTGAATTAGTCACTGTACACTGTTTTTAATGTTATTTTAAAACACCATCCCAGCTGTTGTTGGTGCCACAAATATAACCTAACTGTTGAACGGGGTTTCTGGGACTTATGCTCGGGAATTCTCATCAGAATGGTGGCACTTTGTGTCACCGTGTGTTTATCGTTCATTGTGCAGTTCTGGTGGCGTTGAAAGTCACTCTCTTAGATCCTGAACTCACTTGGGGGAATAGAGAGAACTAACTCATCCCATACAGTCAACCAACCATGCTTGTTTTGGTGTCCGCTGACAGTATTGAATTTTTAAACCGTCTTGTGAAAAATCTAGTTCTTACATTAACCCGTTGTGACACCATTTTTTTTAAAAATCCTCCTGCAGTTTATTCTTTTTAAAAACCCCAAAATATATTATTTAAAGTAACAACATGTTAGAATATAACTAGTCAAAGTAACAACATGTTAGAATATAACTATTCAAAGTAACAACATGTTAGAATATAACTAGTCAAAGTAACAACATGTTAGAATATAACTAGTAACAACATGTTAGAATATAAAAGTAACAACATAGAATATAACTAGTCAAAGTAACAAAAGTAACATGTTAGAATATAAAAAGTAACAAACATGTAGTCAAAGTAACAACATGTTAGAATATAACTATTCAAAGTAACAACATGTTAGAATATAACTAGTCAAAGTAACAACATGTTAGAATATAACTAGTCAAAGTAACAACATGTTAGAATATAACTAGTCAAAGTAACAACATGTTAGAATATAACTAGTCAAAGTTAACAAAAGTAACACATGTTAGAATATAACTAGTAACAACATGTTAGAATATAACTAGTCAAAGTAACAACATGTTAGAATATAACTATTCAAAGTAACAACATGTTAGAATATAACTAGTCAAAGTAACAACATGTTAGAATATAACTAGTCAAAGTAACAACATGTTAGAATATAACTAGTCAAAGTAACAACATGTTAGAATATAACTAGTCAATGTAACAACATGTTAGAATATAACTAGTCAATGCTTGATATTGTAACAGTTAACAGACATTACAGAACCACCTTAGGTGTCAGTGCAATGAAAACATAGGGGAGGGGTCCATTCTAGGGTGTGTACATCACTTCACCTTCCCACTGCGCAAATGAAGGGGGCAGTCAAGGGTCCCAATCCTTGTTTAAGAGCATAATAATAATGTAAGGAAAATACAATTAAACATGATAATTTTTTTGAAATGTGAAATTTTTACAACTCCCTATCGTTAAACAAGTGAGGTAACTCGTACTTACCTTCAGCAGTAGTAAACATTTACTAGGTTATTTCTCTTTGACTAATTGTTTATTTAGATAAGTCAGATGTCTCATTTCTTGTTTGAAATAAAAGTATAAGCTTTTAACGGCAAGATCTGGGTAGATTCGTTCAAGCGTGGGGTGGACATCGTTGGCTACAGCATAAACTTTCACGATCAACCTCTTGTTGACTGGAGTGTGTATGTGAATGTATTTGTGGGTGTGTATGCGCTTGCACGTGTGTGTGTGTGTGTCTGTGTGTCGTTTGGGGGGAGTAGGGGAAGGGTGGTTGTGCTGAGCCTTATTTAGACTTTTCTTGATTGTTCATTGTTTACGTTTATGTGTCATACTCTTACACACTCTCACACGCTCTCACACACTCTCACACTTTCGCATGTGCTCACGCTTACTATGTCATACTCGTATACGCTCTTCTGCTCTCTCACACTCACTGACTCACTCACTGACTCACTGACTCACTGACTCACTCACTCACTCACTCACTCACTCACTTCAACTAAACAAGACTGGAGATACCAGACCATTAAACATCTGATAAAATAGACAAGCGCAGTCACTCGTGCTAACTTCGCTGCATGATATGAATTTATAGGGTTATTTACCTTTGTTTAAAAACTTGCAAAGAAATAACAAAATGCTATTATTGATTTTAATTCTGTATTTATTTATTTATTTATTTAATTGATTGTTAGCCAGTTTTCTGTAGTTGTGTTTATTAATAAATAGATTTCAAGACAAAACATAATGCAAATAGGAATGTGAAACAGGATCACCGTTAAATAAACAAGGCTGCCAGTTCGAAAACGAAATTATTTTGCAATGAATCTGATTTAATAACTCCAACTAATGGGTTTTTAAGACGACGAAATGTGACCTATACGGCCCTGTTGACGACAAAACGGGCCCCATATAAAACTCAGGGAACCCTAGTTTGACCTTCCCGATCTAAAGGACCGCTTGATTAATGACGAAATTATAACACTTGTTGCTCTGAATACCTCATTGTTTCGTTTTTTTTAAACATGTTTTTAAACAAACCATAAACTGTGCAGAAGTGCAACAGACCATGCATAAACGGAATGTCGCACTTGGGCCGATAATCCTGATTGTTTTTATTCTAGTAATACAATCCTTTCAAATGGTCTTTTTTTCTGTATCAATATTTGTTATCAGATGTTAATCAGATGTCCATTCAAAATGGACGATAGGCAAAGTCGCTGTTTTCAGTGGTGGCAAAAGCTGCTTCCGTCGATGATGAACTGCATTTCTAATGTCGGACTGTTTGGGTTAGCACTTTTGATGGCTGCCTAATGCTTTTAATTGCGTGTGTATGTCAGTGGACATGCTAATACTGCAGTCTGTGTCCACCAGGGCCAGTGAAGGACATTCTGTGTGTTTCGTTGTCACAGGAGCGGAGCAAACTATAGGGGTGGCCCTTTTTTCTATGAAGCTGAAAGTAAGAATACAAGATTACATATAAGATGTGAAATGTCTGACGTCAGATGTCACAGGTCAGATGTCACTGAGGATTTGTAGCTACAGTGGTTATGGCAGTAGTAGGCACTGGTAGGTAGTTGTGAATTTTAGGTAATGTTGGAGGTGGTGGTAGTAGTGTTAATGGTGGTAGTATTTTAATGGTGGTAATAGTGTTAATGGTGGTAGTAGTGTTAATGGTGGTAGTAGTGTTAATGGTGGTAGTAGTGTTAATGGTGGTAGTAGTAGTGGTTAGTAGTGTTAATGGGTGGTGGTAGTGTTAATGTGTTAATGGTGGTAGTAGTGTTAATGGTGGTAGTAGTGTTAATGGTGGTAGTAGTGTTAATGGTGGTAGTAGTGTTAATGGTGGTAGTAGTGTTAATGGTGGTAGTAGTGTTAATGGTGGTAGTAGTGTTAATGGTGGTAGTAGTAGTGGTGGTGATAGTAGTGGTAGTGGTGGTAGTAGTGTTAATGGTGGTAGTAGTGTTAATGGTGGTAATAGTGTTAATGGTGGTAGTAGTGGTAATGGTGGTAGTAGTGGTAGTGGTGGTAGTAGTGGTAGTGGTGATAGTAGTGGTAGTGGTGGTAGTAGTGGTAGTGGTGGTAGTAGTGTTAATGGTGGTAGTAGTGTTAGTGGTGATAGTAGTGTGTTAGTGGTAGTAGTAGTGGTAGTAGTGTTAGTGGTGGTAGTAGTGGTGGTAGTAGTGTTAGTGGTGGTAGTAGTGGTGATAGTAGTGTTAGTGGTGGTAGTAGTGGTGGTAGTGTTAGTGGTGATAGTAGTGGTGGTAGTAGTGGTAGTGGTGCCAGTGGTAGTGGTGATAGTAGTGGTGGTAGTGGTGGTAATGGTGATAGTAGTGGTGGTAGTAGTAGTGGTGGTAGTGATGTTAGTGGTGGTAGTGGTAGTAGTAGTGGTGGTAGTAGTGTTTGCTGAAGTCGTAGTGGTACTAGTTTAGTAGTGGTGATGGTAGTTGTAGTAGTAGTATTTAATTAAGTAGTGGTAATGGTAGTTGTAGTGTTGGTAGTTGACTAAGTAGTGGTAATGGTAGTTGTAGTGGTGGTAGTTGAGTAGTTGTGGTAGTTAAGTAGGGGTGGTAGTTAAGTAGTGGTGGTAGTTAAGAAGTGGTGATAGTCAAGTAGTGGTGGTAGTTGATTAAGTAGTGGTGGTAGTTAAGTAGTGGTGGTAGTTAAGTAGTGGTGGTAGTTAAGTAGTCTTGGTAGTTGATTAAGTAGTGGTGGTAAAGTAGTGGTGGTAGATAAGTAGTGGTGGTAGTTATGGTAGTTGATTAAATAGTGGTGATAGTTGATGAGTAGAGGTGTTAGTTTATAAAATAGTGGTGATAGTTGATTAATTAGTTGTGGTAGTTGATTAAATAGTGGTGATAGTTGATTAAGTAGTTGTGGTAGTTGATTAAATAGTGGTGATAGTTGATTGAGTAGTTGTGGTAGTTGATAAAATAGGGGTGGTAGTTGATTAAGTAGTTGTGGTAGTTGATTAAATAGTGGTGATAGTTGATTAAGTAGTTGTGGTAGTTGATTAAATAGTGGTGATAGTTGATTAAGTAGCTGTGGTAGTTGATTAAATAGTAGTGATATTTGATTAAGTAGTTGTGGTAGTTGATTAAATAGTGGTGATAGTTGATTGAGTAGTTGTGGTAGTTGTTTAAATAGTGGTGATTGTTGATTAAGTAGTTCTAGTAGTTGATTAAATAGTGGTGATAGTTGATTAATTAGTTGTGGTAGTTGATTAATTAGTGGTGGTAGTTAATTAGGTAGTTGTGGTAGTTGATTAAGTAGTGGTGGTAATTGATTAAGTAGTTGTGGTAGTTGATTAGGTAGTGATGGTAGTTGATTAGGTAGTGGTGTAAGTTGATTAAGCAGTGGCAGTAGTTGATTAAGTAGTGGTGGTAGTCGATTAGGTAGTGGTGTTAGTTGATTAAGTAGTGGTGGTAGTTGATTAGGTATTGATGGTAGTTGATTAAGTAGTGGTGGTAATTGATTAAGTAGTGGTGGTAGTTGTTTAAGTAGTGGTGTTAGTTGATTTAGTAGTGGTGATAGTTGATTAGGTAGTGGTGGTAGTTGATTAAGTTGTGCTGGTTGCTAATTTGTGGTGGTAGTTGAGTAGGTGTGGTAATTAAATTGTGGTGGTTGTTAAGTTGTGGTGGTAATTTTTTAAGTAGTATGGTAGTTGATTTAGCAGTCCTGTGTTATCTGGTGTTATCTGTCCTGCATGAATCAATGTTCGAAGTGTCTTTATTTTCCTCCTCCACTCCCCCACCCCAGTCATTTTGGTTCAAACAAGGGTTTGCTAAAGCCTTTTCCTCATAGCTAGACCGGAAATCCAACGGTTCCATCGCCCAGATAGTGAGCTGAATGCTTGGTTGACATCCGATATGGTGATTTCTTGCAAAGGCAATTATTTTCAGAGGGTTTTCTGCTGTTTAGCCTAAAGCACAGCGTGGATCAATTTTATCCTATGGCCCTTCTTTTCTACGGTTTTGGTTATGATAATAAAATTCACAATAAAATGGTATAGATTGAAAGAAAGAGTGTTAGGGAAAAAGTTCGAGAAACAGAGAGAGAGAGAGAGAGAGAGAGAGAGAGAGAGAGAGAGAGAGAGAGAGAATGGTAACGGGCAGAGACAGGGTTGGAAAAAACGAGTCAATGAGAAAGATGGAGAGGTGCATATAGAGGGAATAGGAGAAAGAGAGAAAAATAGATGGAAAGACAGATGGCTGATTAGAAAGACAGAAAACGAAAGAGGAAGAACAAGAGATAAAGAAAAAGAAAGAAGGAGAGAATGAATATGAAAGGCGTATGGGGGTGACTAGAGAGGGAGTGAGGATATAAGAGATAGACAAAAATGGAAAGACAGACGGGTGATTAGAAAGACAGAAAAAAAGAGATGGAGAACAAGAGATAAAGCGAGCTAGCATCGAAAGAAGGACAGAGAGAATGAGAGACGGAAAGGTGAGTCGAAAGGAGTTGACACGACTGAATGAATAAATCAAGAACTGACATTACTGCACTCGGGACATCCCCACACGTGCTCTGTCTCCTTCTTCACTAACCAGCAAAGAGCTGACATGTTAATAATACTAGCTATACCCTGATTAAAAAGACCGCCTCTGTTTTCCTTTCAATGTTGAATATCGTCCAGAATCTCTACTCATCCCCCGTTGAATTAAGTCTTTCTGTGTGTGGATTCCCGAGCAGCTGCTTTGCACTCTCTTGTTGATCCTTCGCCGCATCTGCTTTATCATTATAGCAGTTCACCGCCCAGAGAAGGAGCAGCAGCCAATCTGTCAGCCTGAATATCCCGGACACAAAATCAGCGCGATGCTCTTGACTGGGTCTTATCAAGCGATGCTAGCCACTATATGCGCAGGACACCAGGTTCAGTTTCCCGAAGCACGCTCTGTGAGTCTGTTACAATCACAACATATTGGGCTGTGCTGTTATCAAGACATCAAAAACTGCTGTTACCGTCTTCACCTCCATTCTCATACTGGATATAGTGATGTTTACGCGAGGCTTTCTGTTTTCAAGCAGTGTCCATTCATCTATGCAATAAAACGCCACCCAATCTTCGTATCTAACACTACTACAGACCAGTCTGTATATATTATGATGTCACCCGGGTGTGAATTTTCGCTGATCATCTCTAGCACCGATCACTCTGTTTCACCAGTTACACATTCACCCCACCCTCGGTCCAAGGTAACTATCACTCTGTGCAAGTCTGTTTTACTGAATCGTCATATGTTATGTATACTCAGTCCTGCTGTATGAGACAGAAACTTGGACATGAACAAGCAGCTAGAAAATCGAACTGAGACTATATTTACAGAAGAATAGGTCGTATTTCACGGAAACAAGAACAGACCAATACAGAGGTTCTGGAAAAGAATTACTTAAATAAAATAGTGATAATTGAAACACTTCTTTTTCTTCTTCAGCATACCGAGCCCTTGAAGTTCATTGCTGCAGATATCACCAGCACCCATTCCTTTCTCTGGTTGACCTCTTTCCCGTTGGTGACACCAAGTGTTTGCAGGTCTGTCTAGACATTATCTCTCCATTTTCTTTTTGGTCTGCCTGGTGGTCTACGACCATTCATCTTTCCTTTTGTATACAGTTTTTACTGTAATTCTTTGAGTATGCCCCAGCCATTTCAGTCTATTAGCTCTCATGATGCCAGTGATCGGTGGTGATTTAAAGAGATTATAAATTTCGTTATTGCTTTTCACTCGTCATTCCCCTCTGTTTGCATCTTTGGTGGGTCCAATGATTCGTCATAAGACTCTGTTTTCGAAAACCTGTAATAAGGCTTCATGTCTTTTAGTAGTGCTCAAAGTTTCACAGCCATGTAAAACGACTGGTCTTATTAACGTTTTGTATATTTTTTATCTTGGTGTCGCGAGAATTTAAATACTTCGGCTACAATAAAAGACACTTAGTTAGCTGCCTCTCTTTTACAAGATGTTGCAGAACCAATCCTAGCATTTTTTGGCTTTTGTGGTTTTTATATGCAAATAATACGTTCAGTAGTTCGCCATTGCCCTCTAAACAATCAGCTCTCAGTACCACTGTCGAAACAAGCGCAGAACAAATCGTCTGCAGCAGGGATTGAACTCTGCACCCCCGGTATTAAGCAGCGCCTAAACCACAGACGCTGACAGTACACACTTAAAAAAAAACCATACTGGAGGAAAAGGTCGAAGGCAAGACAGCAAGAGGTAGGCAACGATACAAGTGGCATGACAACATCAAGAGATGGACGGGCAGCAGTCTGAGAGAGTGTACAACTAGGAAAAGAGACAGAGTGTGTTGGAGATCCACAGCAGCCGGCTTTCATTGTGGAGACGACACCTGATTGAATGACTAACCTATTCTTCATAATGTATAAGGCAGCTGTCGGAAATATCAGCTCAAACAGTCCGCCACAAGAGTCGCAGTTACAGGCCTAGTGAAGCCGCTTCTCTAGCCTTTAATCAACCTTTAACCTATCACAACTCAAAGTTATCTGTTGACCTCGAAACGAGCCTACCTTAAACTGGAATAGGCGATATTTTTTTTTTTTTTCTTATTGAATCCGCTCTTGGAGGCGGTTTGTTAGGCTTCTCATTCTTTTACTGTTTTATTTGGATAGAGATTCGTCCCTTTAGATTGTTTTCTGTACTCGTCTTCCTCTCTAAGCACTTTCTCTCTGTTTCTGAAAGAAGCACAAGACAAATTTCAGTAACTAGGACGATTTCAGTCTTTAAAGAAGTAACAGATATAAATTGCTATTCCCCAAAAATTCAAACCATTTAATCACTCGTTTATAACTATGTTTTGGCATATTTTGTGAAGCCAGTAAACACGAACGGAAACACATAAGTTAGTTGCTTATCCTTTACAGGACGTTGCAGAACCAACCATAGCATTTTTGTGTGTGCTTGTGCGTGCATGCGCGCGCGCGTCTGTGTGTGGCTTTTCTAGGCAGATTGTACTTTCAGTTCTGATATATACATACCAAACAGCTCTCATTTGGACACAAGAGGAAAAGAAAAAGAAGGGGGGGGGGGCGCCCAAAAACAACATGGAGACGAACGATGGAAAGTGACCTGAGTGCGGCATCTTTGACATGGAAAACTGCACTGAAGATTGCACAGGACATGAAAGCCTCATGTGCCACTAGGCATAACGAGAAATGATGATGGTGTGGTTCGAAGCATATAAGGGAATTACAATATTAACATAAACGACGATACTTGTGTCAGAAAAGACAACAGCAATAGAATCAGCAACATGAACAGCGCTGCAGCGAGAGCATTAGAGATAGTCGCAGCAACAAGACAAATTATATGACAAAAATGAAATCGTCGTCGAAAGCAGCAATTACAGCGCTAAAAGAAACAGCATTAGCGACAGTCGCAGCAATTACAGGATAAATTTACACAACATAAATGGAACCATCAACAGCAACTACAGCGTTAACAGCATTAGCTACAGTCGCAGCGACTACATGATACATGTAAACAACATAAATGAAATCACCAACAACAACTACAGCGTTAACGGCAACAGTATTAGCGACAGCCGTAGCAACAATATCATGACAAAGACAGCAGCAAAAAAAAAAAGAAATGTCCACACGCAAGCGCTAACAACAACAGCAGTGACAACAGGGGAGCAACTACAACAGTAAGAGCAACTGTGACAATAGAAGCAGCTACAGCAGTAGAAGCTACTACAACAGTAGGAGCAACTGAGCAACTATAACAGTGGAAGCAACTACAACTATAGGAGCAACTATAACAGTGGAAGCAACTACAACTATAGGAGCAACAACAACAGTAGGAGCAACTGTTCAACTACAACAGGATAAGCAACTACAACAATAGGAGCAACTACAACAGTTGGCAGCAGGAAAAGAAGCGTCTTAATGTGGCTGTCTGGGGCAGAGGTCAGTGAATGCATTTAACAATTTCGTAATCTTCGACTATTATAGTTTGTTCATAAGTCGTGACAAACTTTAAAAATCTCACTCACTAACTGTTGGTGTCAGTTGTTGAAATCTGACATGCAAATCTATTGATAATCATGTTCTTGTCAGAGTTTCTTTTTTTTTTTTTTTTTTAAAGGCGAACGGACATATAGTTTTCATTTTGCATTAAGTGCGGTTTAAAAAAAAAATCGACACCGATTGTTGGCGAACAAGCACCATTCTTACAGTTAATTATGTAACGGAAAATTGTCAAAACATCCGATCGCACGCATTCCATAGGCATTTTACTATCTCCAGTACTAGTGTTCTAGGCTTCAAATGAAAACAGGTAATCATTGTATACGTGATAGGCTATCAAAGTAATCATTACAAATGGCTGCAGATGTGAACTGATTTCCAAACAACAGCTATGCGTGTGTCGGGTACTGTATATTCTAGTTTTTAAGGATATTTAACTTATTGGTCAAACAAAGATCAAAGAAATGTGCTGCTTTAAGAAAACAACAGCACCTGTCTAGATATACATTATAAAATCACAAAGACATGTGAAATCTAAAGCCACTTGCGCAAATTCGTGTTGATCCCTACATGAGTTTGCGATATATTTGTTAGAGTGTGAGCGCACAACATTTGAAATCTACTATAAAGTTCAGTTTTCGCTGTGCATGGTTTAAAAAAAAATTTTCACTGTAGCGGCTTGGGACTGTGGAAAAGGAGTTGCACCTGTTCCACTGTGAAAGAGATTGGGGGCCTTATTACTGGACATTCCCGAAAACCGCAGTATGTCCACTAGAATCAACTTTCATCCTGAAGACGGCACAGAATTCTTCTTCTTGTTTAATAGAAACGCAAAGAAGAACAACGCTAGCACCACCAGCAACAGCAGCAACAGTAGTTCAGAAAATATCGCCTGGCTTGTTGCCAAAGAACTGATAGTGCCTTATGCTATTATTTGCGTATGCAGCTATTGATCTGTTGTACTGCTGCTTCCAACAATGATAAACTGCATTTTTAGTGCCAGACTGTTTGTGTTGGAACTTCTGACGGCTGCCTGTTGCCTGTGATGCGCGTGTATACTATTAGCGTTGCTGCGACTGTAGTATGTATAGGTTTATTTCCCCCCCCCCACACACACACACACAACCACACACATACACAAGGACAGTGATGAACGTTTTGTGTGGTTTTCATTGGCACAGGAGCGGAGTAACTGTGGGGTGCCCCGTTTGTTATGTCGTTGGAGCTACGGTTGCCTGTCAACAATAATAAAAACATCAAGAAAAACAGTGCTAACAACATCTGCCGCGGCCGCATGCACAAACACCATGGCTCACCTGATCTCACGGATTTCTGCGAACACGTCATAGTTGGTGACGTCAGAATGAGCGTGGATGCCTGGGTCTTTGCCCTGTTGTCGGATCAGCGCCTCCAGAGTGGCAATCTGAGCCTGTCGATGGATGCAGCTTCCGTGTGGTTAGATGTTTAGTAGTAGGATTAGTAGTAGAAGTAGTAGTAGTAGTAGTAGAAGTAGTAGTAGTAGTAGTAGTAGAAGTAGTAGTAGTAGTGGTAGTAGTAGAAGTAGTAGTAGTAGGATTAGTAGTAGAAGTAGTAGTAGTAGTAGTAGTAGTAGTAGTAGAAGTAGTAGTAGTAGTGGTAGTAGTAGTAGTAGTAGTAGTAGTAGTAGTAGTAGTAGTAGTAGTAGTAGTAGTAGTAGTAGTAGTAGTGGTAGTGGTAGTGGTAGTAGTAGTAGTAGTAGTAGTAGTAGTAGTAGTAGTAGTAGTAGTAGTAGTAGTAGTAGTAGTAGTAGTAGTAGTAGTACATTTTACCCCACTACGATATCACACATGCGATAAACACCCGATGACACAAAGTGCCACCATGTTCATGAGGATCACCCGTGGAGAGGTCCCAGAAACCGTGTTCAGCCATTAGACCATATTTATGGCCGGGCTATATTGCGGCCCCTGGCAAGAGCCATGGTGAGGCTGCAGATAACGAAAAATTGTTTGACTGACTTTCTACCGCTCCAGGACATCACACAAGCGATAAACACTCGATGACACAAAGTGCCACCATGTGGATGAGGATCGCCGTGGAGAGATCCCAGAAACCGCGTTCAGGCAATTGGCCATATTTATGGCTTGCCTATATTGTGTCCCCTGGCCAAAGCCAGGGTGGGGCTTCAAAAAACAAAAAATTTTGTCCTAAAAAGGACAAAACTGGATTATGTAGATAACATCGAGATGCTTAGATCACAAGGGACGTAATCTGTTGTGTGTTTACAGAACCCATAGTGGACATAATTCATTGTTTATGTATGTTCTGTAACATTTAAAATAGCTTCAGTATCTGGGTTAGGGGTTGGTTTAGGGTCTAGGTTAAGGTTAACCGGGACTGTAACCCTAACCTTAAGTTCAAAGAATAATATTATTAATAAAGAATATTATTATGTGGAATTAAACGAACAATGGAAATACACAGATAATAGGTAGCGTCCCCTAGAATCGGCATTAAAGCATTATGAGGTTACGCTAGATTGTGTCCCTTAGTTTCGCCGTTGGAAGTAATGTCGATGTTTCCTTTTATTGAATTGTATGTTTTAAAATTATAATCATCCTGTGGGGGATCCTGGGGGTTCCGGGGTCCCATATTTACCTGCTTCCCCCTACCCCCTTCCCCCACACGCCCAGCTAATTAAGGATGTTTCAAAGTCAGAGTGCATCTATCTAAGAATCCAGGACCCAAGAGCTTACCTATAAGCTAGATCTGTAAAACAGATGTGCGTGCAAATCTCAAGTTCTGTTACAAGACTGAAATCCAGAAGTGGCCGAACATCCAGAACTTTCCACTGGAATCTACAGCTAGTGAGCGCCAAGACGAAATTGTATTCCCCCTTTTTTTGGCAGCAATCATAAAGATGAATACAAAACGACTTAAAGAGCCGCTGTACTTGCTTTTTTTATCCTTACGTCCTTTTTAGGACGTAATTTTTTGTTATTTGAAGCCCCACTCTGGCTTTTGCCAGGGACCGCAATATAGGCAGGCCATAAATATGGCCAATTGTCTGAACGCGGTTTCTGGGACCTCTCCACGGTGATCCTCATCCACATGGTGGCACTTTGTGTCATCGGGTGTTTATCGCTTGTGTGATGTCCTGGTGGGGTAGAAATTCATTCATTCATTCAAGAGCCGCTGTTCGACTAAAAGTTCGAAAGGATAAGATTTTAGAAACCTCGTTCCATAGTATCATCATCATGTAGCAGGTCCTTTGCAGGACGCTGCTCTCATCACGGACTGCCTGAAAGAAACTCGATGTCTGGCCAGCTCTTTTGCCTCGTGTACTTCACCCAAAGTTTTACTTATATCCTGTACCAATAGTATATATATCGAACAACTCATGAAGTCGGGCCCAGGGACACTGATTGGCCTTTTATTCATGCGTTCTAGCCTTTGAGAAGCGCTTATCTAATCTAAAGGGGTGTCAGGTGGTGTTCTGCTATGTACATGTTGGCATACGGACGGCTACATGTTGTGTTTTACTGGCTGTTGTGAGCGATTGCGTATATTCTGGCCTTCTCGGACTTCAAGTACGCTGTGAATTTACTTTAGTTGTCCCCGTTGGAGGTCGAAGAGAAACTTTGCCTTTCTGCGGGCCCACTGCAACGTGTAAACCCTTCTGGAACCACGGCACGTAGGGTGTAGTCTCTCGTGGGACGTAGGCTGAGCCTGTAGGAGGAAGGGGTGGGGGTTGAGGTTAGGGCCAGTTGTAGACATTCGTTAAAGCCGGCCACATTCTGTAATATAGAGCACATGTGATTGCCAGTCAGAGTGTAGGCACAGTACAACCTGACACCGTTTAGCTTACACTAATGCGTCTCATTGGTTAGGACGCATGAATGAACGGCCAATCACGGTGTGTCTGGGCCCGACTTCGTGAGTTGTTCCATATATAGATACAGTCACGAAGAAAATATATGAGTTACCGCCAATGGACATCACGTGCTTACTTTGCTAAGCCGTAGCCATGCGCACTGCAGCGCTTCCTCTGGAGTGATCGGGTGGTTTCCCTTGTGACCCCTGGAACAAGGAAATAGGGAAATTTAACCAATTTCATGGTGTCGAAACACGTTCAGCCTCGGTGGTAGTCATTCGTTTATTTCGTCTTTATCTGCCCTTCAGTCTCATAAGATCGCAGTCAAGCGATTGCATCGGGGTTCGGGGTCTGATTGATGGGTGCGGGGGAAAAAAAGGGGGGGGGGGGGCACTGCTCTGCCAACAAGCATGTTGTGTAAAACCACAATTTTTTCATCTTTTGTCGTCTCACTATTACCAGGTTGTAGCCCAGTGTTGTGGTTTTTCTATATATGTCTTATATCTAGATGGCTTGGGTGAAGATTAGTTCATCTCTCAGGCTACACTATTTATCCATCTCTTTCTTTTAAAAAAAAAAAAAAAAAAAGTCTAATTTGCAGTTTAGGCTAATTGTTAGTTTGTTGAAACTGGATTCTTAGGTTTAGCGGCAAACCACACCTCTAGAATGCCAAGCGTCCAAAGGGAACCTTTTAGTTGTTGTTGGCTGAAATGATGTTGCACAATTCTCTGTGTGCTACCTACCCAATTCCACCATTTTTTTTTTAACCACAGCCTTGTCCAGAATAAATAGAGTCGGCCGTGTTCGCAACTTACAGCTCGTGCTCCTAAAGACTGTGCCTTGTGGCGTACATAGTCATGTCAATGGATGTTGTCTAGGAAAAACACACTCACACACACTCACACACGATGCGGTGCTCACCATAAAAGTGTCACACAAAAGGTGGCGATATTCATCACAAAGTCAATGGGCGAGGGGAGTTAGGGGGCTGAAAAAAAGCACTACTCTAGGGACGAAACGTTTAGACCTTCAGGGGTCTCTGTAGTGAAGTGGTCTAACCGTTTGCCTCGCATTCTGAAGGTCGTGACCTTGTTTCACGACGGTGCCGTTTACTTCACGAGTGCAATTTTTTAACGGAAATTAATGGGGATTGTCGCTAGAGCTACAGAGGTCGTGCTATGTGTGACGCTCTCGGCAGGCAGCTAGCGGTTCTGTCGTTAGCCTAAGCCATATGGGATAAAACCTGGTGTAATTATATCCCCTGTAATTCTACCTTCACGTGTAGGTCAAGGAATGAGTAGGTCATCACACAAATGAGACTAAATTTTCCACAAATAATTGTGAATGCTGAGTAGGTTAATAAATGCCAGATAACGTTGGGTATCTCAATCGAAAGACGCAAATGTCGCAGCTATGCTGTAAATAGACACAAGGCAATTATGTCACTCAGACTACCGACGAAAAAGCAGAAACAAACATTTTTTCTATTAGGCTACATTTGCCTGCCTTCCCCTCCAAATTTCACACTGCGACAAATGGGCTCTAATTTCTCCCGTCTGACGATGTAGTCAAAGAATGCACACTGTCTTTTTCTGATGTGGGTAATCAGTTCTCTTTGTGAGTTCTTTCTTTGAAAACATTTTCAGTACTATCCTTATCTGTCCATGGTGGTCTCATCTTTCTGAACTAGGATTGCGCGGTAATGAACGGAAACGAACATTAAAAAAACTGGGTGAGGTAGCCGAAAGGGCCTCGAGCTGGCTTTGGACGCAACGCAACAACGTAGGGGACGGGCCTCGGTGAGCTAGTCCGGGTGTCTAGCGGAAAAGGGTTTCTCACCCCTTGTAAGTCCGAATTGTCTGCCAGTGTTCCTCTGCCACCTGCTAATAAAGTCCAACATGTGTCCGGTAAACCAATCGTAAGCTTGTCGCTCGGTCGTCCAGGTATGCTGACTGCTTTAATAAGGCTGCCGCGACGACTTATCTCACAGTACCTTCTGCAAACCACCAAGTCGTCTTGTCTCTATCCGAAAGAAAACACCATCCGGTAATTTCGTGCAGCAGGGAACCAGCCCTGAGCTTCATGAACTCAGGTGGGCCCACCTCCGAAAGTGTATAGGAATCGTGGGCCGAAACGCTTGTCGACGAGGATAATTTCTACTGATGACTGGTAGATCCCTGCTGTACTTGCTCCCGGTGAGTTTATTCCTATTGTAAACTCATATGTCTTCAGCTTCATCATAATTCTTCAATAGGCGGTTGACATACAGCTATTTAAATAATTAAGGTTTGAGGTTTGGACAACAGATCAACATCCACAGCACACGGCTAGTAACCCACAAGTGCTCCGTTCATCTTCTTACTCGTCGGAGTCCGAAGAAGCTAAGCACAGTGCACAGGCTCTGTAGCACTGACGAAGATCCTGAAATACTTTGGGTAGATTTTTAACTCCAAATTGTTTGCCCGGGCAGCCCCGTTAGGCTACTCTTTTCGATTTCCAACTGCCAAAGGAATTTTTTTTTTTACGTGCGCAGCCATGCACACGGGCGTCCGATCTCACTACCCAGAGACCAGTTGGAATTAGTAGAAGTCCAAGCCCACGTAAAAATATTACAGCCCTCACCAGGGATTGAACCAGGAACCTCCATCAATCGACGCGGACACCATGCCCCGAGACTACGCAGCTCCGCTATTTACATAATTTGTTTTCAAACAAGGCTAAAGTCCACAGATGGATGGAAAACCAGATTTTCTAGCTGCTGGAGTTTACAGCCAGTGAATGAGAAGCGGCAGAAGAAGAAGAGGAAGAAGAAGAAGAAGAAGAAGAAGAAGAAGAAGAAGAAGAAGAAGAAGAAGAAGAAGAAGAAGAAGAAGAAGAAGAAGAAGAAGAAGAAGAAGAAGAAGAAGATGTAGATGTAGATGTAGATGTAGATGTAGATGAAGAAGAAGAAGAAGAAGAAGAAGAAGAAGAAGAAGAAGAAGAAGAAGAAGAAGAAGAAGAAGAAGAAGAAGAAGAAGAAGAAGGAGAAGAAGAAGAAGAAGAAGAAGAAGAAGAAGAAGAAGAAGAAGATGTAGATGTAGATGAAGAAGAAGAAGAAGAAGAAGAAGAAGAAGAAGAAGAAGAAGAAGAAGAAGAAGAAGAAGAAGAAGAAGAAGAAGAAGAAGAAGAAGAAGAAACAGAAAAAGAAGACGGCAGAAGAAAAAGAAAAAGAAGACGGCAGAAGAAGAAGAAGAAGAAGAGGCAGAAGAAGAAGAAGCAGCAGTAATGATGTACAAAGATACCACTCACATGTCCTCATCGTCGTCAGTTTTCTGTCTTTTCTCCATCTTGACCTGAATCTCTGCCAGCAA
>CAJHNH020000082.1:152500-195000 GCA_905116865.2 Candidula unifasciata | reverse complement strand
TAGACCGTTCTGGGACTAACTGTTCGGCAGTTTTTTTTTTTTTTTTTTTAAATGGGACAGTAAGGGATATTACAGTTGATTTTCACTGGCACAAAAGTGAAATGAGTGTGGGGAAACCCGATTGCAGCGATGTGGAGACCTTGTCCAAGACCATCGATAGTACAAACTACGGTCTCGCCTTGTCTAAGACTGTCTCCTTCTGATGCAGCAGTATCGACCCGTCTACATGCTGACTGTGCCCAGTAGGAGTTGACTTCTTCCTTTGTCCTGCAGTCAGTTCCTGCACGCTTGCCCTGGTTTGATGCACATTTCAAACAAGCGGTTAGTCGTCGCTGACTCCTTTGTGTCACTCTCTCTGGAAGGCAAAGCTTTCAGTATGTATGACTTTTGCGGAACCTCCAGTTGTTTGTCCATGGGCGGTATTAAAAGTTGAAGTCGAGATTTGGACTATCTTCACAGCCCTCCGGACACATCCATAGGTGCTCATATTCTTCTTCCAACATATTTATCAACGCCAATAGTGTTAATAGTTAATTATCTCAATCCTAAGCTTGTTGAAAAGACTTGGTGTGCTTCTCATGCTTGGCTGTGCCGAGAGTACTGCTCATGGTTCATTTAAAGATCCTCATCACTGCACATCGGACATGACCATAAATGCTCCAGCTCATCCTAAATGCGCGTCCGTGTTATTATGCCAACAACTCCCATTCTGTTCTGGTTGGTGTAACGACGGGTGGATCCCATATTGTTTTCTTGTCTCGCGGCTGCAATTGATACACCCATGATGGTATGCAGTCTGTTCAGGGACAGAATCATTTTCCACAAAATTGAAAGCCTCGCAGCGTTTATTATTTCTTATAGTAAAGTCAAGAGGAGCGGGTTTTTATCCCATATAGATGTTTCTCTCTGCAGATCAATTAGCCGCCTGCCGAGAGATCGCAAACTTCATCGGCTCCTTAGCTCCGACAACGATGCAGGGATCTCCGTGAAAACTGCACTGTTTAACTTGACGGCGAGTCTGTGAAACGAAGCCAGGACCTTCAGAGCGCGAGGCAAACGGCTTGAGTACTTGGTTACCAGAACTACCCTTGACCACGCCCCCTCCCCTTTGCACACTCACACACACGAGAGAGAGAGAGAGAGAGAGAGAGAGAGAGAGAGAGGGGGGAGAGCAACAGCACCACACAACTAACCGCTATTGTAGCCAGGTCATGGTCCGAGCCACTCTCTTCCACCGTTTCTGTGAAATGAAGCACAAACATCAAACCCTGATTATTATTTTAATTTTTATGGAATTTGTCTTATTACTTAATTGTCGGGCCATGTATTTTCTAATCCACCATGGCCCTTGATGTAACCAAAATATTTCAGCGAGCAGACAGAATAGATGACATCGAACAGAGAGAGCAGACAGAATAGATGACATCGAACAGAGAGAGCAGACAGAATAGATGACAGCGAACAGAGAGAGCAGACAGAATAGATGACAGCGAACAGAGAGAGCAGACAGAATAGATGACAGCGAACAGAGAGAGCAGACAGAATAGATAACATCGAACAGAGACAGGGAACAGAGAGAGCGGACAGAATAGATGACAGCGAGCAGAGAGAGCAGACAGAATAGATGACAGCGAACAGAGAGAGCAGACAGAATAGATGACAGCGAACAGAGAGAGCAGACAGAATAGATGACATCGAACAGAGAGAGCAGACAGAATAGATGACAGCGAACAGAGAGAGCAGACAGAATAGATGACAGCGAGCAGAGAGAGCAGACAGAATAGATGACAGCGAACAGAGAGAGCAGACAGAATAGATGACAGCGAACAGAGAGAGCAGACAGAATAGATGACAGCGAACAGAGAGAGCAGACAGAATAGATAACATCGAACAGAGAGAGGGAACAGAGAGAGCGGACAGAATAGATGACAGAGAGCAGAGAGAGCAGGCAGAATAGATGACAGCGAACAAAGACAGGGAACAGAGAGAGCGGACAGAATAGATGACAGCGAACAGAGAGAGCAGACAGAATAGATAACATCGAGAAGAGAGAGGGAACAGAGAGAGCGGACAGAATAGATGACAGCGAGCAGAGAGAGCAGGCAGAATAGATGACAGCGAACAGAAAGAGAGCAGACAGAATAGATGACAGCGAACAGAAAGAGAGCAGACAGAATAGATGACAGCGAACAGAAAGAGAGCAGACAGAATAGATGACAGCGAACAGAAAGAGAGCAGACAGAATAGATGACAGCGAACAGAGACAGGGAACAGAGAGAGCGGACAGAATAGATGACAGCGAGCAGAGAGAGCAGGCAGAAAAGCGGGAAGGAGGGAAGGACAGAAAGGGCACTGGTACAAACCTCCAAGTGTGAACCGGTTCAGCTGTAGTTCCTTGCCCACTACACTCTTCCTGTGAAGTGAAGAATTCGATGTTAAGGCACCCACTTCTTTCCTCATTTACCAAACTCTGATGTGTGATTTATGATTCGAGTTCATACGTCAATTGTAATGGGAGTTCATCATCATCATGTACCCTGCCAAATGAGGATATCCCACCATGCCACCATTTCCATCAGCTAGCTAGCTAGCTAGTTGTTTAGTTAGTTATCTGGCCATCTAGTTAGTTAGTTAGTTAGTTAGTTAGGCAGGCAGGCAGGCAGGCAGGCAGGCAGGCAGGCAGGCAGGTAGGTAGGTAGGTAGGTAGGTAGTTAGTTAGTTAGTTAGTTAGTTAGTTAGTTAGTTAGTTAGTTAGTTAGTTAGTTAGTTAGTTAGTTAGTTAGTTAGTTAGTTAGTTAGTTAGTTAGCTAGCTAGTTAGTTAGTTAGTTAGTTAGTTAGTTAGTTAGTTAGTTAGTTAGTTAGTTAGTTAGTTAGTTAGTTAGTTAGTTAGTTAGTTAGTTAGTTAGTTAGTTAGGTAGGCAGGCAGGCAGGCAGGCAGGCAGGCTACCCCTTTGGCTTCCTGTGAAATGCCTTTGTTCCGGCCACACCCATTTTAACATGTTCTTGCGGTCAGATCATTGTTGCAGATTCACAGTCATCACTTGGCTCTCGGTCTTAACTCTCATAGAACATTCAAAAAGGCGGAATGGTCCAAGGCTCGTTTGACCTCCACAGACGAGACACAAACACTGGACCGCCATGATAAAAACCATAAATAACACACATTATAACTATGCTATCAATGTCAACAGCGGACACTTACATCCTTCCATGAACGTAAGATTGTGACAACAGAGATAAAATGCCTTAAAAGAGCTGCAGGAGTTTCAAGGAAAGACAGAATACGAAATCATGAAATCAGACGAATGCTAGGAATAAAGCCAGTCTTACAGGCCATCAAAGAACAACAAATGAAGTGGTTAGGACACCTAACAAGAATGCCCTGGTACTATCTGCCACAGCGAGTCACACTAAAATGTTACAACGGATAAAGGGCGAGTGGAAAACCTCGGAAAATATGGAGTGATGACATGAAGAACAGCCTTACAAAAATGAACATCAGTCTTAATAGTTCTCTTGACAGAGCTCATCAACGAAAGTTACATCTCCCCCCGACACTTCGATGAGGTACAAGGTGGAAGAGAAGAAGAAGAGGAAGAAGATTTAGGCAAACACGCACGCCGAAAGACAATCGCAAGGATAATTTTGCACAAATGCACGAACTTCGTAGAACCAGCGAATATGTTGAGGAAAAGGTACTTTATGCGTCTTTTACATTAAAATGATCCAGTAGCGACGAACCGCAACATTGTTGCCTGGAAGCCCAAGCGTTGTCTCTCTTGGACTGCTTCTTCTGCCTCTTCAACTGTTGATCTTTCCAGTCATTACGAAAGATGAGTTGCTGTTTTACGTATGCCGTGTGGTCGTCCATACACACCATGGCGCTTTGTTTATCACTAAACCGAATTTATTACGGTTACACATTAATCTATTCACTGCTTCTTCTCAAATGTTTATGCCATGTGGAGTTGGTAGTCATGTCTTTCCACAACCTTCTGTCTCGTGTACTTTCAGCCAACTCTCACACAGATGATCCTTCATGCGGTGTGGCGTTGGTAGTCATGTCTATCCACAACCTTCTGTCTCGTGTACTTTCAATCAACTCTGACACAGATGATCCTTCATGCCGTGTGGCGTTGGTAATCATGTCTATCCACAACCTTCTGTCTCGTGTACTTTCAATCAACTCTGACACAGGTGATCCTCCATGCCATGATGTCAAACTGTCCAGCATCTTTTTTAACGGTTTCCTCCAACGTTACTACTGTCACGGTGTACTTTAGTTTTCTCCTTCTCATCAAATGACCAAATAATATAGATTGTCTCTTTCTGATGTGGGCAATCAGTTCTCTTCGTGAGTCAGTTTCTTTCAAGACATCTTCATTACTCTTTTTTATCTGTCCTGGCTATTCTCATCATCCGTCTATAAAACCACATCTTCGCAGATTCCATATAAGTGTTCCCTAATTTACTGTGTGTGTGTATGTGTGTGTGTGTGTGTGTGCGCGCGTGCGTGCATGCGTACGTACGTACGAGAGAGAGAGAGAGAGAGAGAGAGAGAGAGAGAGAGAGAGAGAATGAGAGAAGGAGATCCCAGTCACGACCTACTTCTAGTCAACCCCACACACGCACACACAACTGAACAAAGATAGAATTTGTGTAGCTTTTAAGAATTGTCTTTCTCGTCTCAGTAGACAGAGAAAAGATGCCATAAAAAATTTATTTATTGTCTTTAAAATGTAATTGATTTGTCTGCTACATTATAATTTTAAGTCAGTAATTGGGCTAGACCTGTATATGATAGACAATCGGCATTTGCTGGGTGATGTGGTCAGCTTCACGCCAGCCGCCTTTACTTCCCAGGACTTCATCTACTACATAGGGACCTACCTGATAGTCATCGTCTTTTGACAATGGTTCGGCTTCATCAGGAACTGAACCCACGACCTTCCCTTTCCAGGTGAGTGAGCTCTTAACCACGGCGGCTTCCATAATATAATTTATTGCCTCAATAATTGTAATTGCATTATTGTCCGTTAGAAGTAATTAATTACCGCTAAAATAAACTTTAGAAATTAAATTAGATAACGTACTCCAGAAAAAATATAGCTCGCAGAATGGATTATTTGTGCATAATATACATACACTTAGACTCTTACAGGTGCCCGGAAGTCGTGTGCTGTGCTGTCTCCAAGAGATACGTGTTCCCACATATATTTTTTTCCTCTCTTCTGTGTTCTTAATAATTTCTCTCTTTCATCCCACCCCCTCCCTTTTTTGTCTCTCTCCCGCCATTCCCTCTTAATCTCTACTCTCCTCTCACTCATCTCTTTCTTTTACTCTCTTTCTCTTAAATCAACGTTCTCTCAGCTTTCACCAACGTCTCCCGTCTCTCTCTCTCTCTCTCTCTCTCTCTCTCTCCAACTCTCTATCTCTCTCTCCAACTCTCTATCTCTCTCTTCTTACACATCCCCTCTCTCCTCATTTCTCTGTTTCTCTCTCTCTCTCTCTCTCTTTCTCTCTCTCTCTCTCTCTCTCTCTCTCTCTCTCTCTCTCTCTCTCTCTCTCTCTCCCCATATCTTATTCATACAGCTGCTAAATATCATGCAGTCATTCCTCTCCTCGTCCAAGTTTGTATCTGTTTCTTGTGGGTTTCAAATTGCCCATGCTTGAACCCCTCTTTCCCCCTCAACCCTGTCTGTATGTCTGTCTCTTTCTTCCTTCCTTCTTTCCCTCATCCCACCTCACTCCTCATCCTCCCCTCCCACGTCTATCATATCAACCAAACAAATGGTATCTACTTGGACATCATTGGAAGCTTGGTATCATAGGGCCGGAGACTGTCCCTCCTCCTGCAAAAAAAAAAAACAGAAAATATTCCAGGTGAATTCTCCAGTTGTCGACACTGATACAGCAGTTATCGACACTGATACTCGCAGTTATCTACACTGATACTCGCAGTTATCTACACTGATACAGGCAGTTATCGACACTGATACTGCAGTTATCGACACTGATACTCGCAGTTATCGACACTGATACTCGCAGTTATCGACACTGATACTCGCAGTTATCGACACTGATACTCGCAGTTATCGACACTGATACAGCAGTTATCGACACTGATACTCGCAGTTATCTACACTGATACTCGCAGTTATCTACACTGATACAGGCAGTTATCGACACTGATACGGCAGTTATCGACACTGATACTCGCAGTTATCGACACTGATACTCGCAGTTATCGACACTGATACTCGCAGTTATCGACACTGATACTCGCAGTTATCGACACTGATACTCGCAGTTATCGACACTGATACTCGCAGTTATCGACACTGATACTCGCAGTTATCGACACTGATACTCGCAGTTATCGACACTGATACAGGCAGTTATCTACACTGATACAGGCAGTTATCGACACTGATACTGGCAGTTATCGACACTGATACTCGCAGTTATCGACACTGAAACAGGCAGTTATCGACACTGAAAGGCGTGAAAGGCGCAGTATGGAGGAGTCGGGCTGCATTGCACCAGGAGTTAGTTCTACGGGTTTGCGAACCAGCCTAAAGAAATTTGTTTCGCTGCTTGGTCCTACTAAGCAATTTTACATTAAGTAGTTTGTCATTGCTCCCTAAACAGTCGACGAGGCGATTGAGTTACCTATCGCACCAATGTCGGACGAAAAGTTTTTCTTTTGATCACCACATAGAAGACAGATATTAGGATTATAGCTTAGATTTCCTTGGACAGCCAAGAAGAGAAACTTAGAGGTTTTGAAAGATGCAGGTGCTGGAAGACAACCTATCACAAATATCAGAAAGCGACAGATCTTTTTTTGGGTCATGTTAGGATAAGAGAGAAAATGGAACATGTTGTAATCACTGAACAGATTTATGGACAGAGAGACGGAGTAAGACAGCGTGAGAAGATTCTTGACAGCCTGTTTGTCATGTCATGGAGGGGTGTCAACACACGAACGTATACACGCAGTTGCGGACAACAGATTGTTGAGAGGCAAGATCGCCAACGCCAGTCAACAAGGCACTTGATGATGATGCTGTCTGAAAGGCTACATAAACGTTTAGCTGCAAACATCGATCATTTTTTAAAGCAGAACTAGCATCGCCGCAACTGCAACCAATTTACTCATCACTGAAATATGTACCTTCATGGAATGGAAATATGTATGAAATAAATGTCACTAACTTTATTTCTCTGTGATTTATTGTTTGTGTGATAGACAAACTAGGCCCATGTGAAATTTCATAAAGATCTGACCATATTTAGGTATCTTAAACTGTTAGCAAAAATGTGCAAACTTTATGATTTTCCAGCGTTTTCCCTCCCCTTTGTTACTTCAGACGTCGTTAGGCCATCGTCATTTCTCCCCCACCCCCCGTGGATTATCAGTTCGTTTTACAGAGTGCTTCGTTCAGCTCACAAATGCACGGAAACCGTGGGATCGTTACTGGGGTGCAGAGTTCGTGCTCTGCATGAAAGTCTCCGCGCAGGTATCTGGCCGTCCTACAAAGATGAGAAACGTGTCGTCAGACTTTCAGTCTCTCAAACACACCAGGATACTTCTTCTTTCGTTCGCTTAAAATAAATAATCTATATCTGCAATGTTGTCTCTAGTATGAACTTCACTGTCTTTTGTAATTCACTTAGCGACTTGTAAATTTTGACTGACACTGATGTTTCTCTTGATCAAAATTTTGTGCCTTGATATGTTGTATTTATTCAGGACAGTCTTGGAGGACATGATCTGTTGTCTCAGATGTCAATCCACATGTGCACATTTTAAATTGTGTGTACATGTGGTTGCGAAGTCGATTGTGTCCTGTTCTAAGGCGTCGAATAATAAATAACTTGCTCTGATCTGTCCACAAATTGGTAATCGTCTTGTGCCAGTTTTGGTGGCGTTCTAGTTGATTTGATTATTCTCTTCTTTTGCTGATAAGAGGCTGGTACGTCTGAGTGTTCTTCAGTTGAACCTTCCTCTGATTGTTCTTCAGTTGCACCTTCCTTAGCTAGTTCATCAGCTCTTTTGTTTCCGGAAACTCCACAGTGGGAAGGTATCCATTGCATAGTTACCTTACACCCACTGCCTTGTTTGGAGAGTAGTGTTCGTATATCAAATAGTTTTCCAAATTTGAGTGTCTGAAGCAACTCTCTTGCATCAGTCAGAAATATCACAGGTTGTGAAATATGACGAAAATGTAACAGTTTTTCTGCTGCTATTTTGATGGCTTGATCTTCTGCATCATAGTTGTGACAGTGCTTTCCTATAGGTATTTTGGGTGTATATCTGGTATTATTTGAATGCTCAATTTACACTCATGCTCCTCTATTTCTGCTTGCGTTTTGTGCTGATCCATCTGTATAGATACGAACCCAAAGACTGGGTGGGTAATCATCATCAAGTAGAGCGAGGGTGACTGTTTTACGTTGCACATTATTTTGTTCTTCCTTGTCGAATGCTCCTTTCACTTCTGCCTGGATGTGTAACGGCAACTTGTAATCCTCTTTCCAAGGAGTCTGATCTGGAATAGCATTTAGGGGCTATCAGTTGCAGGCAGGTCATTGGTTTGTCTGCAGAGCCATTTGGCCTGGTGGATAAAACTGCTTTTTTTTTTTTTTAGTCGCGTTATCACCAGATTTTGGAATCTTTCTTTCATAGGGTGTTCAGACATGCTAAGAAACTTTTCTGCTTGTATTAGTATCTTAGTGTCTCTTCGTTCTGTCAGTGTTTGAGTCATCGCCATCTTCTCCAAACAGCTGTAGGTGTTGTTTTCATCCCGCCTGTTATGACTCTGAGCTCTTGATTTTGCACCTTGTCTAACGTTTGTAGTGTGGTTTTTGATGCTGAACTCCATGCAGTAGACCCGTGTTCAAGGTGTGGTCGTACACTTTGTTGATAAACCTTTTTTAAGTATTTTCCCATTAGCCCCATATGGTGTTCCACATTTTTTTTTTCTTAGAATAGCTATCTTCCTTCTGGACTTATTTGCTGCCTTATTGATGAGTTCCCCCCCCCCCCCCCCATGTTAACCTATTATTATCAAACGTGACTCCAAAGTATGCGGGCTCCTTATCTTCTCTTCTATTTATCTGAATGACGCCTGCTTTTTGTTTTGGAGAGAGGGTAGAGAGAGTGGTGCTACACTTGTCTATGTTGATGCTGACACATCATTTATCAGCCCATGCAGTCATTGCATCAATGGATCTTTGAAGCAGTCGAGTGGCCACTGTTGCATATGTATTTGGGCACCATAGTTTCAAGTCGTAAGCATACATCCAAGCTTTAATACCATGGGGTAGTTCAGCAATTAGGTTGTTGATATAGACCAGAAACAGTGTTGGGGACAGGACACCCCATTGGGGGAACACCATGGCACAGCAAAACGTTCTTGCTAAAGGAGTCCATCTATCTGTACTCGGACTCTTCTGTTATACAAGTATGATTTCACCCATCTGTACATATTCCCATTCACTTTGTAGTTTCTCAGTTTCTTCATGAGACCTCCTTTCCAGACCGTGTCAGAAGCTTTCTTTAAATCTGTCCTTGCTACAAGCTCTAGTTCATAAGGATAAAAGATGACAGATTTTACCAATGATGTTAATTCAGTTGCATTAGGGGGGCCTTGATTGCAAGATTTTAAGGACATTACTTACAAGGTGTTCGTGGCATTCCTTGTAATATGTTCATAGCATTGCTTGTAATATGTTCATGGCATCCCATGCAAGATGTTTCAGGCATTGCTTGTTATATGTTCATAGCATTGCTTGTAATATGTTCATGGCATTGCTTGTAAGATGTTCATGGCATTGATTGTAACATGTTCATGGCATTGTTTGTGAGATGTTTATGGCATTGCTTGTAAGATGTTTATGGCATTGTTTGTAACATGTTTATGGCATTGCTTGTAATATGTTCATGGCATTGATTGTAACATGTTCATGGCATTGCTTGTAAGATGTTCATGGCATTGTTTGTAAGATTCATTGCTTGTAACATGTTCATGGCATTTCTTGTAAGATGTTCATGGCATTGCTTGTAGGATGTTCATGGCGTTTCTTGAAATATGTTCATGGCATTTCTTGTAAGATGTTCATGGCATTGCTTGTAGGATGTTCATGGCGTTTCTTGAAATATGTTCATGGCATTGCTTGTAAGATGTTCATGGCATTGCTTGTAAGATGTTCATGGCATTTCTTGTAAGATGTTCATGGCATTGCTTGTAAGATGTTCATGGCATTTCTTGTAATATGTTCATGGCATTGCTTGTAAGATGTTCATGGCATTGCTTGTAAGATGTTCATGGCATTGCTTGTAATATGTTCATGGCTTTGCTTGCAATATGTTCATGGCTTTGCTTGCAATATGTTCATGGCTTTGCTTGTAACATGTTCATGGCTTTGCTTGCAATATGTTCATCGCTTTGCTTGTAACATGTTCATGGCATTGCTTGTAAGATGTTCATGGCATTGCTTGTAAGATGTTCATGGCATTGCTTGTAAGATGTTCATGGCATTGCTTGTAAGATGTTCATGGCATTTCTTGTAAGATGTTCATGGCATTGCTTGTAGGATGTTCATGGCTTTTCTTGAAATATGTTCATGGCATTGCTTGTAATATGTTCATGGCATTGCTTGTATCATGTTCATGGCACTGCTTGTAAGATGTTCATGGCATTGCTTGTAAGATGTTCATGGCATTGCTGGTAAGATGTTCATGGCATTGCTTGTAAGATGTTCATGGCACTGCTTGTAAGATGTTCATGGCATTGCTTGTAAGATGTTCATGGCATTGCTTGTAAGATGTTCATGGCATTGCTTGTAAGATGTTCATGGCATTGCTTGTAAGATGTTCGTGGCACTGGCAAGTATGGCATGTCGACGTACCCTAGCTTAGTAGCAAAAGAGACACTTTCATGTCTTGCCGTTTTCTGTGGACAAGAGTTGTTCAGTGCTGTCAGTTTGGTTCATGTGTGAGATATGTAATAGATAGGGCAAGATGTATGCGAGCGGGGCATGAATCATACAAGTATTGGGGTGGATTCGAAAGAACATGATAACATGGAGCCTGTTGAGTGTAGGTGGACAATTAGGAAGCCAGTAGGGATACAGAAGACACTGATTGTTGAGATTCAGAAATTATCGTCGGAGAAGAAGCATATTTTGTATATAGTTTGTTAGTTAGCCAGCCAGCCAGCCAGCCAGCCAGCCAGCCAGCCGGCCGTCCGTCCGTCCGTCCGTCCGTCCGTCCGTCCGTCCGTCCGTCCGTCCGTCCGTCAGTCAGTCAGTCAGTCAGTCAGTCAGTCAGTCAGTCAGTCAGTCAGTCAGGGTATGTGATGATACCACAGGGGCATGTGATATGACCTAGGGTATGTGATGATACCACAGGAGCATGTGATATCACCTAGTTTGTTAGTTAGTTAGCTAGCTAGTTAGTTAGTTTAGTTTAGTTTAGTTTAGTTTAGTTTAGTTTAGTTTAGTTAGTTAGTTAGTTAGTTAGTTAGTTAGTTAGCTAGTTAGTTAGTTAGTTCAGTTCAGTTCAGTTCAGTTCAGTTCAGTTCAGTTCAGTTTAGTTTAGTTTAGTTTAGTTTAGTTTAGTTTAGTTTAGTTTAGTTTAGTTTAGTTTAGTTTAGTTTAGTTTAGTTTAGTTTAGTTTAGTTTAGTTTAGTTTAGTTTAGTTTAGTTTAGTTTAGTTTAGTTTAGTTTAGTTTAGTTTAGTTTAGTTTAGTTTAGTTTAGTTAGTTTAGTTTAGTTTAGTTTAGTTTAGTTTAGTTTAGTTTAGTTTAGTTTAGTTTAGTTTAGTTTAGTTTAGTTTAGTTTAGTTTAGTTTAGTTTAGTTTAGTTTAGTTTAGTTTAGTTTAGTTTAGTTTAGTTAGTTAGTTAGTTAGTTAGTTAGTTAGTTAGTTAGTTAGTTAGTTAGTTAGTTAGTTAGTTAGTTAGTTAGTTAGTTAGTTAGTTAGTTAGTTAGTTAGTTAGTTAGTTAGTTAGTTAGTTAGTTAGTTAGTTAGTTAGTTAGTTAGTTAGTTAGTCGACATATTATCCTCATTGTACGTCGAACCGTTCAATCTGTAACTGCTGGCATTCCCTCCTCAGTCAATCCTGCAGCGTGTAGCGGCTCACGACTCCCGGTCTGTGCTGGTTTTCTATTCTTCTTTAGCTACCTCCCTAGTGTTGTTGTTTGGCCACTCTCCTTTTAACGTCTTGTTCCTGAGTCTGGTCATGGTTGCAGATTCGCGGTCGTCACTTGGTTCTCGAAAACAAGTTACTTTTCGTAGACCGTTTAGAAAATGTGTCTGATCGGTGGCTTGTTCATTTCCTAGCACGCCTGCTTGTCCTGTCACAGATATGAAACTGATATCTGTCAGCCCCTGAAATCTTCATAGACTCCAACCACCGTCGTCGGACTCGGCCTATCTGTGATGCGTTGCAGCATTGAGGCCATGAAATCCCATGCTGTAACTGTAGGAGACATTTCTTAACGCGGGCAGGTCTTGCTAGTCTCACTCGCCATCGCCATGGGCTATGATTCCTATGCCTTCCTGTAGCATATAGAGCTAGACCTCTAGTTTATAGACCACTCGGCGCTGAATGGGTGACGTGGTCAGCGTCACGCCGGCCGCCTTTATTTCCTAGGACATTTAGCTAGTATTCAGTCAAGGCTTGGCCGACCTGGGAACCGTCATTTTTTTTTTTTTAAATGTCCAGCTCCGTCAAGAGCCGAACCCACGACCTTCCAATCCGCAGGCTAGTGTCTAGCCACTGCACCACGGCCTCTCTCAGGTAAGTAAGTACGTTTGTGGTTAAAGACGATGAATAAGTAAACAGGTGCCAACCTCTACCCAAAGAGGAGCAGATGGTCGGACCGTTAATGACTCTGGACTCTTATGTGTGAGATAAGGGTTCGAATCCTCGATAAGTTTCTGTCTGGGATGAAAATGTAAATAGTTTTATATGCACGTAGATGATTCCACATATTTATAGGTAACTTCATCATCATCAGGTGCCTTGCCGACTGACGTGGGCGATCCTGCCTCGCCACAATCTGCGATCTCCTGCAGCATGTATCAGTTCGTGTGCCGACACACCTCCATGCCATGCAACAAGACTGTCAAGCATCTTCTCTCGTTGTTTTCCTCTATCCCTCCTTCCATAGATCTTTCCAGTGGCCACAACATGTTCTATTTTCCCTCTTCTCATAAGCATTCTCTGAGGCCTCAAGAAATTGTTTGGTTTACCGATTGTCCAAGATTCACAGCCATACGTTAAAACTGGATGTATGTATATTCTTCCACTTTCTAACACCACAATTATCCACAACTATACACATATAAAACCCGCACCCACATAACGGGACAGACAATTATACAATAGGAAACACGCACCCATAAAATGGATAGATACCTATACGCATATAAAACACATGTCCACATAACTAGATTGACAACTAAAGAGATATGAAATACACACGCACTTTCAAGGATAGACAACTATTAACATAAATCACACGCATCCACATAATGAAACAGACAACTATACAAATATGAAACACGCGCCCACAGAACTGGATAGATAACTATACACATATGAAAAACGCACCCACATAACGGGATAGACAACCATACAAATATAAAAAAAAAAACACCTACATTAGGGGATAGACAACTATACACATATGAAACACGCACCCACATTAGGGGACATATACTTTACACATATGAAACACGTACCTACATAACAGGATAGACAACTATACAAAAATGAAACACACCCGAATTAGGGGAAAGACAACTATTCACAAATGAAACAAGCATCCGCATTAAGGGACAGACAACTATACACATTTGAAACACGGACCCATATTAGGGGACTGATAATCTACGCAAATGAAATACGCACCCGCATTAAGGAGTGGACAACTATACACATATGAAACACGCACCCATATAACAGGATCGACAATTTTACGCATATAAACAACACGCCCAAATAACGAGATTGACTACTATACACACATGAAATATACACCCACATTAGAGGTTAGACAACTATACAAATATAACACACGCAACCACATAATGGAACAGACAACTAAACACATATAAAACACACACCCACATTAGGGGACAGATATCTATGCACATATGAAACAAACACCCACATAACAGGATAGACAACTATACACATATGAAACACGCACCCGTGTAACGAGATAGACAACTATACACATCTGAAACACGCGTCCACAGAACGGGGTAGATAATTATACACATCTGAAATACACACCCACATTAGAGGATATGCAACTATAAACATATACAACACGCACCCACATAATCCAACAGACAACTATACACATATAAAACACGCACCCACATAACGGGACCGATAACTATACACACGTGAGACACGTACCCACATAAAGGGACAAACAACTTCATACGTTTGAAAACGCACTCACATTATGAGATAAGAAATTATACACACATATAAAACACAAATGCTTACTGCAGCTGTCTGTAAAGTTGAACCACGAGCAAGTCGTTGTTCTGTAAAGAAAATCAGCGATTATGTCAACTGTTGCAACGCCACAACACTCAGCTACAATACTAACATAACTACAGTCTCCGACAATTCTTGAAATTATGCCGTTGATTTGATTTTCGCGGGAATAATTTACTCTTTCTGTGATTCGACCAATCATTGATTAATATAGCAATTTATCCAGTCATTAGTTACTTCTGGTGACTGATACATCTTTGCTTAATACGATTTATACAGTCATGTGTTACTTTGGTGACTAAAACAGTCTTCGCCTAATACGATTCATACAGTCATTGGTTACTTTGGTAACTGGTACAATATTTGTAGTCTGTGCTTAATTCGATTCTTACAATCATTGATTGTTTCGATGATTCACACAATCATTAACTATGCATTCAGTCAGTAACTGATCGTGTGATTCATACAATCGTTTACTGTTTCAATGATCGATACAGTCTTTGGTTAATACATAGATTAATACAATTACTGGTTACTCTAGTGAAGTACTCAAGTGATTCACACAAACACTAACTAGTGATTTACAAGCTGTTTGACTACTTCGGTATTTGAGTCGTACAGTCACTGGTTACGTCTTCTAATATTTTAATACTCCGGTGATTTATACAATCATTGGTATCTTCGAATCGTGGCTATTGGTAACCATGGTGAATCATTGCCAGTTAAAAGACTTCACGTAATCATTGGTTACTCCAGTGTTCTAGATTACTCTGGCGATTCATACAATCATTGATTAATTCTGCGATTTCTGCAATTAATGCTTACCCTAAACAAATTTTTTTTTTTTTTAAAGAACGAGGTGAACTTGAGTTGATTTTTAAACAGACATCTCAACACTCGAGGCATTCCAACAAGCGCTGCGTCCATATGTTACGCAGCCAGCGTAGAGTTCCTATGTTACCAGTAAGCCTGTATTAATCTCTATCTCACAGTTGTGTCGAGTGTCGGCCAGAAGCAGATCGTTCAATCTTTTATTGCTGCTGTGACTCCAGTAAACATTTGCTATTCTACCAAATCTGGCTAATACACCTGGCATCTGTGTTGTCTAGACTCACTAGTTATTCCAACGAATCATGTAATCATTGGTTACTCTAACGAATCATGTAATCATTGGTTACTCTAACGAATTGTGCAATCATTGGCTACTCCGACGAATCTTGTAATCATTCATTACTACGACGAATCGTGTAGTCATTGGCGATTCTAATGAATCATGTAATCATACGTGGGTAAATACACTGATTTAGTGAGGGTGTGGGTTTGAACCTTAACAATGCCCACCCACGTGAGAAACTGGACTATTATCTAAGCTATGTTGATCCTAGACAGTCCTGGATAGCCAAGAAAACAGCGAGTGGCTCGTTCCATGGTGATATAATCCAGGTGCTCATTTAACCCCTCCGACTGCTCTCCTCTCCTGGCATTACTTAAAAGCCCCCATCAAGTGATTTAAATATTTGTTAGCTGAAGTAAACTAATATGCACAAAGACACTTGAACCTAAGTACACAATTTAATCAACTATGTGTTAACAACATGAAAAAGATTTATTTGAATAAATCGAAATTAAAATGAACTTGTTTAGGCTAGTAGAGTTGAAATGATGTGGATGATGAGATCATAAAGGTATTGGAAAGTAACAACCTTTGGACAGTTCTCGGCTTGAGACCCTGCCTATCTTTTCCAGTTTGTCGTCCTCACTGCTTTCTGCAGGTCGTTACACTCGACGGTCGGCAAATAATGGATGCCTACTAGTCCCTGCCCAATGTGGGAACTGGAGAATGAAGAAACAAGCGCATATTTGTAGTATCTGCTCTAGATGTACACTAAGCATGTATATTATACTAACATCAAGCATGTTTATTTAAATAAAACATTTCATCTCTCCCTCATGCTCACATTCACTCCTGTCCAATTTGGAAGGGCTTATGTCTCACATTCCAACTGTTACATCTTCTGCCTTCCTCTACACGTCCTGTAATGATAGTCAAGTCTTCTACGTCAGGTGCCAGCTCTCGTACAGACTCAAAATGACAATCAGTCAGACAGAACCAGTTCTGGAATCTATGCTTGGAACCATCGACGCGCCCAGAAAGCTAACAATATTTCTGAGGCGAATCAAATACCAAATCTCAAGGATTTACTCTCCGGGATCAATCTCCGCATTAGCCTCCCGAGAGTTAAACACATTTCAGTGTGTTAGCTGTTAATACAGATTCACATTAACCACACGTGAAAAGATTGCCCAAGTTATCTTCACGCTTGTGATTTCAAAAACATGATAGTTCATTAAATTTCAATGGTAACAACAACATTTAGGTTTTACAACACTGAAACACATGTGCACGAAAAAACATTCATGACACTATGAAATAGGAAATAAAGCAATGTGACAGTGCCCTACGAGAATAAAGAAATGTCCGCCTAGGAGTACTACAAAGTGATGAAGACACACACTTGAGTAAAAAGACAGTTAGATCTCTATCATAAAATATAGATTGGAACCTAATTTAGATCTTACCTGGAAAAATGAAACCACGATGCCAAAAGTTCTGTCTCAAGCTTAGGTTAAGCCCAACAGATGGCATGTGCTAGACAGGATCTCATTTACCAGACCTATAGTTCACCCCTTTATAACTTTTATCAAGCTCCTCCTACATTACGCCTAAAATCATTCTCATTAAGGGATATCATAGCTCCTCCCCTGTGGGTAAGTTTATTCGCTGTCAGTCAGGGCTGTACATTACTTGTTCAAATTCCCACGCTAGGATCTCCTGGTCCAATTAAGCTGGTCAAAGCTAATAGGCCAAGTCACACCTCTGGCTACTTCACCTGCCATCACAATAAAATCCGACTTTGTCAATTCTTCTGCCAACACTTTCCGCTCACTGTGTCAATAGTGACCGTCGGACCAGCCTTCGAGTTAGGTAACCTCAGGGGGAGATAATGGCAATTAGCCCTTGTTATCTGTTCCTAAAAGTCTGGCTAGGAGATAAAATTTCTGACACCAACAGATGGTGTGCAAATCTCCAGTCAGTAAGTCTGCTTGGTCAGTCTTATCTCTGTACCTTAACACTTAACATCTGGGAAAAAGTTGTAGTGTTTGATATGACCAACGGTCCAGGAGAATTAAAGGTGTGATGTGGTCGTCATTAAGGATGTATCCAAATCCCTATTTTCCTGTATACTTTCAAAATACAAAGAAATAAAAGTAGGTTGAGGAAAGACATTCTGGAGTCACCGAGCGTATTGTCACAGAGCCTCTCCCTTAAGTTCGGTCACCCTGACCGCACATCAGCACGCTCTGTGGCTTCCAAGAATTTCAAGTCCTCCTTTGCATAACTGCCCATAAGTTTTCTGTTTCCAGTATTCTTTATGGCAGTGGGAATTCCTGCACTCGTCTGCAGACGTCCCGTGTCCTTTCATCCAGGATAATTCAATACTGTCATTGATCCTGGTAATGAGCGGGTATTCCAAGCAGTCGCTCGGTAATGTCCCTTTGTCCGGAGGTTCCTCCTTCCATCGGATAATCAAAGATCCATGCTTTGTCAACGGGACTCCTCTGCGCCGTTGACTGACAACCTCTGTGCGTTTCCTCACTTCGCCGCGCCCTATCTGCCTAGGGAGAGCCTGAAGTGTTCTACTAAAAGGATTAGTCGCAGTCAGGTTGGATCCTCTTTTCTCTCCGTCCACAGATTCTTGAAAAATCTGTTACAAATCTCCTCTTAAAACGAGGGATATCTTCACTCATCGTGATCCCACGAAGTGAGTGCCACTTACCACTAACAATTTCTCTGAAGAGTGTCCATTTGTTGCCTCTTCGGTGCATTCTGTCTTTACCTTGCCAAATTGTCAGGGTGGAATTGTCTTTAACAAAGATCAGTCCAGAGTCAGAGCACGAAATCAAGTCAGGGTATACAGTCAAATCAGTAAAAAACTCAGGGTTTCCTGTAGACTGTAAGGTGGGATTTCTTCGCAATGAAGTTTCCACCACCAGCTGAGATACCCCTGTCACTTCCTTCGAAGCAAAGAGTACTACAAGACCAGAATGTTGGGGTTCCCTACTATTCACGGCTTGTTCCGCTTCAGGGTCCTTCATCAGAAGTATCCCTGTCGCCCCAGCTGTACAGGGCAGCAGAGACAAGTTGTCTCCCTGCTCACGAAAAGTATTTTCTTCTTCGATAATGGCAAACACTTCTGTCTGTCCATTATCGACGTGCACAGGCCTAGCAGAATTGTCCTGTTTATGTCGAGTCTCTAAGATCGTCAAGACGTCCAGAGAACTCTCCTCCTCATCTGCTATTCTCACATTGGTCTGGCTTTCATATGCACAGTCCAGTGAAAGCAAATCAGGAGGTGTGTTGCCGCCATCGCAGTCAACTCCTTTTGGGTGTAAAGTCAGAACTAACACATTCCATTAGGCATGCGGCCGCATCCAAGGAAATAGGGGACACAGGTTCAGCGTTATTCCCTACATCAGTCTGCTTTAATTCCTCTTCTTGCATGAAGGGACCAAAGGGGATATGGGAGTTGGGTAAGTCTTTGCCCTCGTCCTCATTAATGTCTGGTGTGTCAGTCGAACCGCTATGTCTACGGTTACAACCGTTATCACGCTTGTCACTACTGTCAGGTTCGCTCTCATTTATCTCGTCTGAGGTAATGGGAGTAAGGGGTTCCAGCAATGTAGATCTGGTCCCTTTAGAAGATTTCTGCTTCTTGTTCCATCTTTTCCTTTTAGGCTTAAGAATGGAAGTTAAGGGGTCCAGCAATGTAGATCTGGTTATCCCTAAAGAAGAGTTCTCCTTGTTGCCTCTTTTCTCTGTAGGAATAAGAGGTGTGAGATACTGTCCTCCGGTTTTTATGTTTTCTTCCTTAGCTGTTGAGTTTGGCCAAGGAGTGCACACCTCAATGGTTAGATAGTGGGCCCCCACCATATCTGCTTGAGTTTCAGCCTGAGGTAATGGTTTTTCCTCGCATATACTCGCAGTTTCCTCAACGCTAATGTTTTCTGCTTGCTGTTTTATCCTATCTTTTTCTGCCCTCTCAAGTAGCAGTTTTCGATGAATTTCATCACTCTTACGCCGCATCCTTTCAGCAAATCCTTCCTGAATACACTCTATCTCTCTTTCTAATTCTTCTCTTATAAGCTGTATGTCTCTTTCATACTCTACTTTCCTTAGCTGTTCCTCTCTTTCATACTCTTCTTTCCTAAGCTGTTCCTGCCTATTATATTCTTCTATCTCCAACTGGCGCTTTTCCTCTGCAGCATTACGGGCAACCATATAATCAAAAGTATCCATCTGGCATTTAATATATGTTTCTAACTGTGCCCCTACTCTACCCTCAGCTATCCCGAATTTTCTTACATCTTTTTGGTACTCGGTACGTAAGTCCATTCTCTATCTATCAGGTCTATCCAGAGATAAATATGATACTCCCTCGAGTCAGGATAAGAAGGATATGTCAGAGCAAAGTACAGTGAACTTGGCACCAGAGGAGACTATGACAGCCGCACAAAGATGTATATGATGCAAAGCAGCCTACCAGATTAACAGCCTATAGAATACTATAGCAGCAAAAAGATAAGCCTATAAATGATCAAAGCGATGTTACACTCAGTCACTAATTATTAATCTCAATGATATGATGTCAGCATGTAATATGTTCTACAATCTATATCAAATGAAATATGCAAGCAAAAAAAAATCATCAATTCATCAACTCTAACTAAGCACTATAGATTACACATTGATCAATGTTCATGAAATGTTCAATGATAGACAGTTAACTCATATGATTTCATCAATTAAATACTTTTACAGTTATTATAATTTAATCTTCCCAGTTACCAATTACTAAGTATAATTTTAGTCTAAGAACTGGATGAAGAGTTAAAATGAAATCTATGAAATTAAACTTCTTATTCGTTAGTCTAGGGTCTGCCGGGTTTGATCGCTGGCGGGACGCCACTTGTGTCAGGTTTTAATTCTAGAGAGCGACACAATGGTTACATGATGTTATAAACCCCGAGACGAGATACCCAATTGTCGCTCGATGTTATAAATAAAGATCCCCAATTGTCGCGAGATAAATTCCAATTGTCGCTCGATGTTATAAAATCCCGGACGAGATCCCAATTGTCGCGCGCCCACGTGGGTAAATACACTGATTTAGTGAGGGTGTGGGTTTTTGAACCTTAACAATGCCCACCCACGTGAGAAACTGGACTATTATCTAAGCTATGTTGATCCTAGACAGTCCTGGATAGCCAAGAAAACAGCGAGTGGCTCGTTCCATGAAATGAAAGTTGCTGTACTTGTATCCACAGGAGTAGGAGAAGGGATAGATAGATATCTGGATACACCCACTGTGATATAATCCAGGTGCTCATTTAACCCCTCCGACTGCTCTCCTCTCCTGGCATTACTTAAAAGCCCCCATCAAGTGATTTAAATATTTGTTAGCTGAAGTAAACTAATATGCACAAAGACACTTGAACCTAAGTACACAATTTAATCAACTATGTGTTAACAACATGAAAAAGATTTATTTGAATAAATCGAAATTAAAATGAACTTGTTTAGGCTAGTAGAGTTGAAATGATGTGGATGATGAGATCATAAAGGTATTGGAAAGTAACAACCTTTGGACAGTTCTCGGCTTGAGACCCTGCCTATCTTTTCCAGTTTGTCGTCCTCACTGCTTTCTGCAGGTCGTTACACTCGACGGTCGGCAAATAATGGATGCCTACTAGTCCCTGCCCAATGTGGGAACTGGAGAATGAAGAAACAAGCGCATATTTGTAGTATCTGCTCTAGATGTACACTAAGCATGTATATTATATACTAACATCAAGCATGTTTATTTAAATAAAACATTTCATCTCTCCCTCATGCTCACATTCACTCCTGTCCAATTTGGAAGGGCTTATGTCTCACATTCCAACTGTTACATCTTCTGCCTTCCTCTACACGTCCTGTAATGATAGTCAAGTCTTCTACGTCAGGTGCCAGCTCTCGTACAGACTCAAAATGACAATCAGTCAGACAGAACCAGTTCTGGAATCTATGCTTGGAACCATCGACGCGCCCAGAAAGCTAACAATATTTCTGAGGCGAATCAAATACAAATCTCAAGGATTTACTCTCCGGGATCAATCTCCGCATTAGCCTCCCGAGAGTTAAACACATTTCAGTGTGTTAGCTGTATGTAATACAGATTCACATTAACCACACGTGAAAAGATTGCCAAAGTTATCTTCACGCTTGTGATTTCAAAAACATGATAGTTCATTAAATTTCAATGGTAACAACAACATTTAGGTTTTACAACACTGAAACACATGTGCACGAAAAAACATTCATGACACTATGAAATAGGAAATAAAGCAATGTGACAGTGCCCTACGAGAATAAAGAAATGTCCGCCTAGGAGTACTACAAAGTGATGAAGACACACACTTGAGTAAAAAGACAGTTAGATCTCTATCATAAAATATAGATTGGAACCTAATTTAGATCTTACCTGGAAAAATGAAACCACGATGCCAAAAGTTCTGTCTCAAGCTTAGGTTAAGCCCAACAGATGGCATGTGCTAGACAGGATCTCATTTACCAGACCTATAGTTCACCCCTTTATAACTTTTATCAAGCTCCTCCTACATTACGCCTAAAATCATTCTCATTAAGGGATATCATAGCTCCTCCCCTGTGGGTAAGTTTATTCGCTGTCAGTCAGGGCTGTACATTACTTGTTCAAATTCCCACGCTAGGATCTCCTGGTCCAATTAAGCTGGTCAAAGCTAATAGGCCAAGTCACACCTCTGGCTACTTCACCTGCCATCACAATAAAATCCGACTTTGTCAATTCTTCTGCCAACACTTTCCGCTCACTGTGTCAATAGTGACCGTCGGACCAGCCTTCGAGTTAGGTAACCTCAGGGGGAGATAATGGCAATTAGCCCTTGTTATCTGTTCCTAAAAGTCTGGCTAGGAGATAAAATTTCTGACACCAACAGATGGTGTGCAAATCTCCAGTCAGTAAGTCTGCTTGGTCAGTCTTATCTCTGTACCTTAACACTTAACATCTGGGAAAAAGTTGTAGTGTTTGATATGACCAACGGTCCAGGAGAATTAAAGGTGTGATGTGGTCGTCATTAAGGATGTATCCAAATCCCAAAGAAATATGCAATCATCGGCCACTCCAACGAATCATGCAATCATCGGCCACTCCAACGAATCATGCAATCATCGGCTACTCCAACGAATCATGCAATCATCGGCCACTCCAACGAATCATGCAATCATCGGCTACTCCAACGAATCATGCAATCATCGGCCACTCCAACGAATCATGCAATCATCAGCTACTCCAACGAATCATGCAATCATCGGCCACTCCAACGAATCATGCAATCATCGGCTACTCCAACGAATCATGCAATCATCGGCCACTCCAACGAATCATGCAATCATCGGCCACTCCAACGAATCATGCAATCATCGGCCACTCCAACGAATCATGCAATCATCGGCTTCTCTAACGAATCATGTAATCATTGGCTACTCCAACTAATTATGCAATTATTGTTTACTCCTACGAATTATGTAATTATTTACTACTCGTGTGATTACATAAAAGTTGGGAGACGTGGGCACTAACAGAGAGATATTTATATACAGTGAAAATATTCTATTTAAACAATCACAGCCAACAATTGATTTAAAAAAAAAAACTTAACGAGGACGCAATCCGACAGACTGTATGTACTACCTGTTTCTTTGTCAATGTTATCGAATCTGTAGAAGGAAAAACGGCCGTTGGTTGGTTAACAGTCGAAAGCACTTCAAACATTGTTGTGTGTAATAAAAGTTGGTCTCTTTGTCTGTTTCCTGATCTTCTCTTTTTCTCATCCTCTTTCATTACCTTCCTTCTCCTGCCTCCTCTTGTCTTCTTCTCCTCTTTTTTTTTTCTTTTGCTCTGCTGCTGTTGGTTCTTCTCCGTCTGCTCCATCTTCTTCTTTTTTCCTCCTCCTCCTCCTCCTATTATTATTCGTATTCGTCTTCATTTCTTGTTCTTGTTCCTTCTCCTCTTTTTCTTCTGCATCTTCTTTTTCTGCTTCTTCTTCTTCTTCTTCTTCTTCTTCTTCTTCTTCTTCTTCTTCTTCTTCTTCTTCTTCTTCTTCTTCTTCTTCTTCTTCTTCTTCTTCTTCTTCTTCTTCTTCCTCTTCTTCTTCTTCTTCTTCTTCTTCTTCTTCTTCTTCTTCTTCTTCTTCTTCTTCTTCTTCTTCTTCTTCTTCTTCTTCTTCTTCTTCTTCTGTTAAGGGTCAAGCGACGTTCTGCAAAGGGCCTGCTACATGATGATGATGATGATGATTACTACCTCAAAAATGACAGGTGGAAATCTAAACAGTTATTTTAGGGTACCCGGAAGATACGTAGCTGTCCTTCACCTCAAAGTCTGTGCCGTGTGGTGTTGGTAGTCATGTCTATCCACAACCTTCTAAATCGTGTATGTTTAGTCAACTCTGACACAGATAATGTTTCGTAGTCTGTGCCGTGTGACGTTAGTAATGTTGTCCATCCACAACCTTCTGTCTCGTGTACTTTCAGACAACTCTGACACAGATGATCTTCCATAGTCTGTGGCGTTGGTAGTCATGTCTATCCACAACCTTCTGTCTCGTGTACTTTTAGTCAACTCTGACACAGATGATCTTCCATAGTCTGTGGCGTTGGTAGTCATGTCTATCAACAACCTTCTGTCTCGTGTACTTTTAGTCAACTCTGACACAGATGATCTTCCATAGTCTGTGCCGTGTGGCGTTGGTAGTCATGACTATCCACAACCTTCTGTCTCGTGTACTTTTAGTCAACTCTGACACGGATGATCTTCCATAGTCTGTGCCGTGTGGCGTTGGTAGTCATGTCTATCCACAACCTTCTGTCTCGTGTATTTTCAATAAACTCTGACACAGATGATCTTCCATGCCATGATGTCAGACTGTCTAGCATTTTTTTTTCTCCGTCTCCCTCTGCTCTTCCCCTCCCCCTTCCAGCTTTCCTGCTGTCACGATGTACTCCAGTTTTCTCTCCGTCTCCCTCTGCTCTTCCCCTCCCCCTTCCAGCTTTCCTGCTGTCACGATGTACTCCAGTTTTCTCTCCGTCTCCCTCTGCTCTTCCCCTCCCCCTTCCAGCTTTCCTGCTGTCACGATGTACTCCAGTTTTCTCTCCGTCTCCCTCTGCTCTTCCCCTCCCCCTTCCAGCTTTCCTGCTGTCACGATGTACTCCAGTTTTCTCCTCACATGACCAAAGAATGTAGAGCGCATTTTTCTGATCTGGGCAATCAGTTGTTTTCATGAGTCCGTTTCTTTAAAGACGTCTTCATTACTCTTTTTCTCTGTTCAGGGTATTCATAACATTCGTATGTAAAACCACATCTCTGCAGCTTCTAAATTAGTGTTTACTAATTTACCAACTGTCCGTGATTCACTTCCGTATATCAATATAGGATTTTTATAGCTTTTAAGGATTCTTTTTCTCATCACAATTGACAAAGAATGATTGCATTCTCCATTTTGTAAAATGGTGCCTTTCGCTTGAGCTATTCGACATTTAACTTCTTAAGCTCATCTTCCGTCTGGTATTATCAGGGTGCCCAGTACTTAAACATATCACCTTGAGGTTTTTCGCATTTACTTTAATGTTGTATTTTGGAGGGTCAGTTTTCTTTGTAATTACTATTACTGCTGTTTTTCTGCTGTTGAGACTAAGACCCTTGTTTTCACTTTCCGTTACAGTTATATCCATCATTAATTGCAGTTGTGTTTCATTTTCAGCTGTCCAAACTATATGGTCACCATATCGCAGGTTGTTAGCAGAATGCCCACTCGCTGATATTCCTTGCATACCTTGTATGGATCTAATTATTATTTCAATGTACAAATTGAATAAATCGGGTTATGTAAATCTACGTAAATCTGTAGAGATAGTTATATTAAGGTACCAAAATAATACGAAATCTGTAGAGTGGTAAATTAGGGTACCCGAATAATACGAAACTTGTAGAGTGATATATTAGGGTATCCGAATATTACGAAACCTGCAGAGTGTTAAATTAGGGTACCTAAAGAATACGAAACCTGTAGAGTGTTATATTAGGCTACCTGAAAAAATACGAAACCTGTAGAGTGGTAAATTAGGGTACCTGAAGAATACTAAACCTGCAGAGTGTTAAATTAGGGTACCTAAAGAATACGAAACCTGCAGAGTGTTAAATTAGGGTACCTACAGAATACGAAACCTGTAGAGTGTTAAATTAGGGTACCTGAAGAATACTAAACCTGCAGAGTGTTAAATTAGGGTACCTAAAGAATACGAAACCTGCAGAGTGTTAAATTAGGGTACCTACAGAATACGAAACCTGTAGAGTGTTAAATTAGGGTACCTGAAAAATACGAAACCTGTAAAGTGTTAAATTAGGGTACCCGAATAATACGAAACTTGTAGAGTGTTAAATTAGGGTACCCGAAGAATACGAAACCTGTGGAGGCAGTTTGTTTAGGGTAACTGAAGAAAACTTAACTTGTAGATAGAGTTTTATTAGGGTACCTGTAGAATAAGAAACTTGTAGAGCTAGTTTTATTAGGATACCTGAAAAATACGAAACTTGTAGAGATAGTTTTATTAGGATACCTGAAAAATACGAAACTTGTAGAGATAGTTTTATTAGGATACCTGAAAAATACGAAACTTGTAGCGATAGTTTTATTAGAATACCTAAAGAATACGAAACTAGAGATAGTTTTATTAGGATACGTGCAGAATACGAGACTTGTAGAGATGGTTTTATCAGGATGCCCGAAGAATACGAAACTTGTAGAGATAGTTTTATCAGGATACCTGAAGAATACGAAACTAGAGATAGTTTTATTGAGATACGTGCAGAATACGAGACTTGTAGAGATAGTTTTTTTTTTTTTTTACGATACCTGAAAAATACGAGACTTGTAGAGATAGTTTTTTTAGGGTATAGATAGTTTTTATTAGGGTACCCGAAGAATACGAAACTTGTAGTCCAGTCTTGGCTAGGATTAAAGACTACAACTCCTGTAGCTTTCAGGTGGGCAGCAAAACACTTTAACCCCGCTTTGATGGTCCGCATGTATAAAATGTTGAGAAACACTGCTGGAAACCGTGTGGCAGTTATATTACCGTGCCGGATAAATGTTATATGTATGTCATATTTGTAGAGCTTTGACTACTTCACAGTTTCAGTCATCGAGTACTGCAGTGATTCACACAGTCATTTATTGTTCCATCGATTCATTGTCATTGATTGTTTCATCGATTTATTGTCATTGATTGTTCCATCGATTCATTGTCATTGACTGTTTCATCGATTTATTGTCATTGATTGTTCCTTTGACTTATTGTCATTGATTGTTCCATCGATTCATTGTCATTGACTGTTTCATCGATTTATTGTCATTGATTGTTCCATTGACTTATTGTCATTGATTGTTCCATCGATTCATTGTCATTGATTGTTCCATCGATTTATTGTCATTGAGTATTCCATGGATTCATTGTCATTGATTGTTCTATTGATTCATTGTCATTGATTGTTTCATTGATTTATTGTCATTGAGTGTTTAATCGATTCATTGTCATTGAGTGTTCCATCGATTCATTTTCATTGATTGTTCCATTGATTTATTGTAATTGGTTGTTCCATCGATTCATTGTCATTGATTGTTCCATCGATTCATTGTCATTGATTGTTTCATCGATTTATTGTCATTGATTGTTACATCGATTCATTGTCATTGATTGTTCCATTGATTCATTGTCATTGATTGTTGCATCGATTCATTGCCATTGATTGTTGCATCGATTCATTGTCATTGATTGTTCCATCGATTCATTGTCATTGATTGTTCCATCGATTCATTGTCATTGATTGTTTCATCGATTCATTGTCATTGATTGTTCCATCGATTTATTTATTTTTTTGATTGTTCCATCGATTCGTTTTTATTGATTGTTCCATCGATTCATTGTCATTGATTGTTCCATCGATTCATTGTCATTGGTTGTTCCATCGATTTATTTTTATTGATTGTTCTATCGATTCGTTTTTATTGATTGTCCCATCGATTCATTGTCATTGATTATTCTGTCATTTTACGCAGTTATTTACTTTTGTGATTTTCACAGTAATTGGCTTCTGTGTTGATTCATACAATCATTGGCTACTCTTGCTGTTCACACAATCAGTGATTGCTCTTGTGCTTCTTACATTCTTTGATTTCTCTGATTTTTTTTCTACATTTATTGATTACTTTGAGAGTTCCTACGGTCATTGACCATTCTCCTGATTCAGACAGACTATGGAAAAGTAAAGTAAAGGACCCTTTTCCACGGCTTCATGCCTATTAGGCATATAGGGCAGGACCTATATTTTACAGACCAATCGGCACTGGATGGGGGATGTGGTCAACATCACACTGGCAACCTTGACTTCCCAGGGCTACACCTGATACCCACTCAAGGCTCGGTCGACCTGGGAGCCAAGATGATTTTTAGACCAAAGCCTTCTTTCATCAGGATCTGACTCCCTACATCGACTGCAGGGGCAAAGATAAAATTAGAAACTAGCCCGTTAAAGGCGATTACACTTCCCTGCGGGCCCTAACTTATCAGGCTTAAGGCCACCCCCTCCCTCCCTTTTCCTCTTCCTTATTTCCCCTCCCCTACGCCTCTCTTACTGACAGCTTCTGAGTTGGATGCATGGCGTGACACTGTGAGCTGCGGATTGCATTTGGAATGTTTTTTCGACTTTGACCAACGCGGTGGTGTGAAATGTAAATTCAGAAAATGGCGCGATGCTTGTCGTGCAATGTTGGTGGTGCCCGTATGCGATTAAAATTGATTGCGTGGGCAACTGCTGATCTGTTGGTGACAAGTTCTGCTATCATCATTGATAAACTGCATTTCTAATGTCGGACTGTTTGTGTTAGCACTTCGGATGGATACCGTATGCTTTAATGCGTGTTTATGCTAGATATGCTGAGACAGCACTCTGTCAATCTTTCCACAAGAGATTGTGATAAACATTCTGTGTGTTTTTCGTTGGCACGAGAGCGGAGCACAGATGGGGTGACCCGTTCGCTATGAAACTGAAACTAAGATTACCAGACTGTCTTACGGACATCTCCTTGCAAATTTTGAACAAACGGTAAAGACACCCAACAGACTCCAATCCACTGCCGAAAGGGAAGCGTAAGACTAAATTGTTACAGAATACATTGTTTGTTACGGTATTACTGTTGGTGATGTTAGTTACGATAGTAAAAATTATTTGCAGTGTCATTTAAATAATGTAATCTAATAGAACGATTAGCTGGGAACGCGAGGTTTGACATTTTATTACGGTCATAATTAGAAAACAAAAAAGTTGAAGCCGGAACTTGACGAATACAAGAGTGATTACAAGTAGAAAAAACGATTACGAATACTTACTTGCTGGATGTCTGCAGTCCCTCGATTCTGTAAACATCCAAATACAATATTAAAATACTTGTGACTTAAGGGTTGTGAACGTGGTTTGTGATTTCGAGATGCTTGGTTCGCTTTTGGCTACAATCTATTTGACAACAGACAGTTGTGTTTTGGTGGTATCAAGAACCGAAAGTCCAGTGGCAATGGCAAACTACAACATGTCGAAATCGTCTAGTAAACTCTCAGCCAACAATTGTTTGCAGTCTCCGGCGGGGGGGGGGGGGGGGGGTGGTGCAGCTTTCTTCAAACTTGGACACTCAGCTTGTGTAGATGTGTTTGTACCAGGGAGATAACTGATACTTCCAGAGCCATCATATGGGTAGCAGAACAAACGGATAACTGATACTTCCAGAGCCATCGTATGGGTAGCAGAACAAACGGATAACTGATACTTCCAGAGCCATCGTATGGGTAGCAGAACAAACGGATAACTGATACTTCCAGAGCCATCGTATGGGTAGCAGAACAAACGGATAACTGATACTTCCAGAGCCATCGTATGGGTAGCAGAACAAACGGATAACTGATACTTCCAGAGCCATCGTATGGGTAGCAGAACAAACGGATAACTGATACTTCCAGAGCCATCGTATGGGTAGCAGAACAAACGGCTACAATTGTCGTAGTTGTTTCAGACTCTTTGAACATGCTTTGGAAAATAGCTACAGATAGGTCTACGCTCCGAATGAGTAGAAATAATTGGGAAGTCGCAGTTAACCTCAGTCATCTGAATCTACGCACTTGATCACGGAGGAGTCAATGGCAATGAAAGAGCTGATTATCTGGCAGGTAGTTCACTAATTCAAATTTAAAGTAGCATAGTCAAAGCTGATATCATCCCCGTTGCACGGACTAGATTGGAGGACAGTGACGAATTGCGATAGTCTTATATTGTGCTACAGTTGGGCATGGGAATCACAATCTATGGCAGTTAAGGTCGGGTGATGAAGTTCGTCCTCTCCATAACACACAACTGGACAGTTTTGTTGAGAGTGCAGTAGACACAACCTATGGCAGTTGAGGTCGGGTGATGAAGTTCGTCCTCTCCATAACACACAACTGGGCAGTTTTGTTGAGAGTGTACTAGACACAACCTATGGCAGTTAAGGTCGGGTGATGAAGTTCGTCCTCTCCATAACACACAACTGGGCAGTTTTGTTGAGAGTGTACTAGACACAACCTATGGCAGTTGAGGTCGGGTGATGAAGTTCGTCCTCTCCATAACACACAACTGGGCAGTTTTGTTGAGAGTGCACTATAATGGCTATAATGGCATCCGTCAGTCCCGGGGGACTATGGAGATGTGCCGCTGGCTTTGGGAACAGCATCTGCTGTGACTGTAAAGTCCGATGCGGGAATGGCAGTCTTTGCCACACAGGATACACACAAAAGCAGATACTCCCTCGTTGTGAGGAAGTTTTACTCTCCGGTGCCTCCTCTCCACAGCTCGTTGTGTTCGGTTTCTTTCAAAATGTGACAGTCCATCTTTCACTTTCTGTCTCCATAGTAGTCGATCTGCAGCTGATTTTTCTCATGTCTCTGTGCCTATGTTGGTATCTATTAGATCACGTTTGCATACATCTTTATCGCGCAGCTTTGGCCTTCCTGTAGGTCTATTACCAGTTACCAATTCACCATATAGGAGATCTTTTGGAATACGACCATCCTCCATGCGTGAGACATGTCCCAGCCAGCGCAGACGTCTTTGCTTCAGAATACAATACATTGATGGGTGCACTAGACAGTGCTAAAAGGGGACTTTCCTTGAATCTAAAGAAAACGGAAACAGTGGTTATAACATAGAAGAGAGTTATGGTTGTTCGTCCACTTCTGGACTGCAGTCTTCTTCCAAAACATGAGTGTTTTATGTACATCACTTTTACAGATCTGGCTTATTTGTATGCAGCCTGTTGGTTCCTTGCCTCACATACTCTCCGACTTCGAAAAAAGCCACTAATAAGTCGACTCTTGCGACATGCTTGTTGGTAAGGTAGTGAGTCTGATCTTGTTTTCTATACAACTGGGCTTGTTTTCTACACAACTGGGCCCCGAAACCCACACGTGGAGAAGATGGTGATGTTGGTGGTGGTAGTGGTGGTGATGGTAATGGTGAAGATTCCTATGATAGTGATGATGATGATAATGATGATGGCGGTCATTAGCGCCATGTATCATATTTACGCACTTGTATTTTGTCGTCGATTGCTTGATCCCAATTTCTTTCGACTTTGAGCTGAAATCAGACACAGAACAGACATTACGCTGTTTCTACATGTTTCTGTCTGTATGTGACGTTGTCTGTCTTGTCTTTTTGGGTAATTTTGTGTCTGCTCCTGTTCTTATATGCCTGCCACGTTGCGTATCTGCCGTATGTATACCAGAGTAGTGTTTGCTTGATATGTGTTAGTGTTTGTCTGCATGTCTGCATTTAAATGTCTGCTGTACATCTGGTTATTCGTGCATTTGTTTCTTTGCATTTATATATGTCTGTCTGCATCTCTGTAAGTGTGCCAAAATGTACAAGGTCTAACAATAAAGGCATGAGACTGATTTGATAAAGGCTAAGACAAAAATGTCATCTGTGATTCGACGCATGGAATCCAAAGAGGCAACCTTCGTCTATGATCTGGCAACTTTTTATCGAAACCTGATAAGCATACAACAAGCCGCCATTTTGTTAACCTAGTCAGAGGTGCATTGTTACGTAATCAGCAAGGAGCAAAAAAAAAATGCTGACATTAAATTATGTTTAAAACTCAGAAAAAGCGCTATTGCAACAGTTGAATTGATGCGACAAGTTTATGGGGAAAATTGCTTATCTCATTGCAAAATTCCGAAAACGGATACAAGAAGATTGCTGTTTGACTCTGAGGATGATGGTAGATGAATTTGGTGTTAATACAGAGACTTTTTGTAAAATGTTAGTGAAAGATTTGGGTAAGAAAAAAAGTTGCTTGCCGGATTTGTTTTTTCTTCATGACAATGCACCGGCTCAAAGGGCGGTAGTTGTATAGGACATTTTGACCCAAAATCGAGTACACCTTCTCAACTGTCCACCTCATTTTCCCGCATAGGTCTCCCTGTGAATATTTTCTATTCCCAGAATTAAAGTTACCATTGAAAGAACGCTTCTGTGACGATACTGATGACACCCACAGGGTCGTAACATCAACTTTAGGGGCCATAACAAGAGCAGAACTACAGAGGTCATTTCACTTGCTGTTTCAATGCACAAGGTGCTTACTTTGAATAAAATACAGGTTATATCTTCAACTAATGATTATTTCAATTTGTATGTATTTAATCTTATTACTTAATTGTCCGACCTTGTATGTGTCTTTATATATATATTTATGCTGACTGTTTGTATATGTCTATGTACGTCATCTGCATTTGTATGTTTGTCATTTTCTGTTTTTATGTGTATGTGTGTTCCAGTTCTGCCTCTGTCTGTCCGTCTGCATCCCTGTATGTTTATCTTTGTATTTTTGTACTTGTCTGTGCAAATCTATGTGTTCGTCTGCGTGTCAAACAAAGGTACTAACATACAAACACATGAGGCGTATATATAAAGTGCAGGAATTTACTATGGAGCAGTTAAACGGCTCATCTTATCTCATAACATCTCATCTCATCGCATCTTATCTCATAACATCTCATCTCATCACATCTCATCTCATCACATCACATCTCATCTCATCACATCTCATCTGATAACATCACATCTCATCTCATAAAATCTCATCACATCTCATCTCATCTCATAACATCAAATGTAATCACATCTCATCACATCTCATCACATCACATCTCATCTTATGTCATAACATCTCATCACATCTCATGTTATCTTATAACATCTCATCTCATCTTGATTCTCTTATATCTTTCAGTCTGGAGGTGAAGTATAATTCACGGGGATGAGCCCGTCTGTGCGCGTGGTAAGCTGGGATTCCAGGGACTCTGTTATTCCCTCTGGTGTTTTGGTTAAAAACTGTTATTCCCTCTGGTGTTTTGGTTAAAAACTGTTATTCCCCCTGGTGTTTTGGTTAAAAACTGTTATTCCCTCTGGTGTTTTGGTTAAAAACTGTTATTCCCTCTGGTGTTTTGGTTAAAAACTGTTATTCCCTCTGGTGTTTTGGTTAAAAACTGTTATTCCCTCTGGTGTTTTGGTTAAAAACTGTTATTCCCTCTGGTGTTTTCGTTAAAAACTGTTATTCCCTCTGGTGTTTTGGTTAAAAACTGTTATTCCCTCTGGTGTTTTGGTTAAAAACTGTTATTCCCTCTGGTGTTTTGGTTAAAAACTGTTATTCCCTCTGGTGTTTTTGGTTAAAAAACTGTTATTCCCTCTGGTGTTTTGGTTAAAAACTGTTATTCCCTCTGGTGTTTTGGTTAAAAACTGTTATTCCCTCTGGTGTTTTGGTTAAAAACTGTTATTCCCTCTGGTGTTTTGGTTAAAAACTGTTATTCCCTCTGGTGTTTTGGTTAAAAACTGTTATTCCCTCTGGTGTTTTCGTTAAAAACAAACAAATTAAACATAAAATTATCTTCTTCTTGATCGTCCTCTCTTCCTCCTTCTCCTCCCCGTCCGTCTCTCTCTACTTTTTTTTTTGTCTCTCCTTCGCGTCCTGCTCATCCTTTTTACTCGCTATAAATTCCTGCTGTTGTTGTTGTTCGTCCTTTTCTTCAGAACTTTAGACACACACACACACGCGCAGAGTGAGAGAGAGAAAGAGAACGAACGAACGAACTTTATTTTCAAAGGGTTACAAAATATGCACGCAGGCCTGTCTTACTTTCGGCCCTTCCAAACTCCAATTTTTCACACAGCAGTTGTATTTCATCAATAAAGCATGTTATGTTCATGTAATAATATGCATATTATGAATATCGAGTCAAAAACAAAAGCATGAGTGGTAAAATATGTGCGCACGCTCGTGCGCGAACACATATACACACACCCACAGACACACGTAAAACTATTCACTCACTTACACAAACACACATAGGCTGCCAATTAACACACACACACACATACATACATACATACACACACTCTCTCTCGCTCTCTCTCTCTCTCTCTCCCTCTCTCTCTCTCTCTCTCTCTCTCTCTCATTTACACTCATACACAGTCACCCACACAGACACTCACTCTAAAACACACTAATACAACCCAGACACATACAGACACACACACACACATACACACACGTAGTCGCACAAAAAGACCCATACAAACACACTCACCGACGCACACAGACATAAACCCACACAGATACACACACATGCAGTCACAGGCACACACACACACAAAAACATACACACACGCAGGCAGAGAAACTACACATAGACATACGCAACACTCACACATACACAGATACACACACAAACACGCACACAGTCACACACGCACACAAACATACACAAAGACGCGTAAACCGACACAAACAGAGACACGCAGACATTATATAATAGACACACCGATAGAGACACACACAGATACACACAAAGCCACACACATAGACGCGCACAGCCACAGACAGACACAGATACAGACACAGCCACAGAGAGAGAGAGAGAGAGAGAGAGAGAGAGAGAGAGAGAGAGAGAGAGAGAGAGAGAGAGATAAAAGCAGACATAGATAACCTTTTGTCCTTCATCTGGTTTATATCCAACAGCCTGAAAAAGAAACCAACAATTTATCATTAATTAGCCCGTCGTCACGTGGCGTTGGTCAATGTATCCCCTACAGAGCCCAAGCGAAAGTCGTTACAGAAAGTTAAGACTTGATGAACGTTCTTATTTCGGAGCTCCTTATAATCACGTGGATATATATATATATATATATATATATATATATATATATATATATATATATATATATATATATATATATATATATATATATATATATATATATATATGGCACTCTTCCGAATACCGGCCCCATATTATTTACTGTCCAAAACATTCCTTTTAGAGCCTCAAGGGGTTCAAGAGGTTACAAAGAGGTCAAGGGGTTATAAAGAGGTTATACAAAATAGGGAACAACAAAATATGGTACAGTAAGCGTTGTGAGAAATAGTTTTCGATCGACATAGTTTTCGATCGACTGAAGTGACGCGGGGAGGAATAATTTTCGATCCATCGGAGCGCTGTGTCGATGGGAAGCATAAACTTAACTAGCAGCTTATCAGCGCCTGGGAACGCTGTTTCTGCAAATTCTAAGCGAGTGTGCGCAGATGTATATGAAAACACGTCTTCTTTTGGTGTCAGTTCTGAATCGTTTCGAGCTTTTCCCGACCCAACCAGCTGCGTAGCTGCATCTGAGAAATCAGTTTCTGCAATTTGTGATACAGTTTGAGCATCAGATGGTGGAGAATGCACATCCTCGTTCTGAATCGTTTGGAGGTTTTTCTGACCCAAACAGCATCTTAACTGCATCTAGGAATGCAGCTTCTGCAAGTCATGAAAGAGTTTGATCACCAGATGAAGAAGAACGTACATCCTTATATAAAACAGCTCTGAATAGTTTAACACTTTTTATCTAGTCTCGTTATTTCTAGGACCAAAATTTTTTTTTTTTTTTTTTTTTTTTTTTTTGTTGAAGCCCCACCCTGGCTTTAGCCAGGGGTCGCAATATAGGCAGGCCATAAATATGGTCAATTGTCTGAACGCGGTTTCTGGGACCTCTCCACTGCGATCCTCATCCACATGGTGGCACTTTGTGTCATCGGGTGTTTATCGCTTGTGTGATGTCCTGGTAGGGTAGAGAGTCAGTCAGTCAGTCAGTTTAAAACATGTATAATTGGTCGCCCTGCACTATTTGCTTTATGTTGCTGAGGTGGGAGGGGCAGGGAGGGAGAGGTATCTTTTTGTTTTGTTTTTGTTTCTATTACAATGGGGTGCCCTTACCAACACGGGGAGTTTTGTTAATGAAGCGTGGTACCAGGAAAGGGGCAGGGGACGACCAGCTCGAAGAGGGAGGGACAGGACGTCAGTAGCGACATGGGTAAGAAAGTGCACGAAGTGGGAGGACTGGCGAGAGATTCTGTCAGGCAGACCGTGATGAGAGCGACGTTCTGCAAAGGACCTGCTTCTTGATCGTCATCGTCATCAAGTGCCATTTGGTCATCACAACAGAGTCTGCTTTTTCCCTTTTAACTACATTAAGCGGTAAGATGAGAAAGGAATGGTGAAAGGGAGAAAATTGAGGAGATCTACCGGGCTTCATTCAATTTGACCTGGGGACTTCATATCCATACAGTTTAATCTAACATATGTGATTTGCGGCCCTTGCTGTTCATTTTTTTTTGGGGGGGGGGGGGAGGGGGGGGGGGTTAGTATTTATTTCCGGTGGACATACACTTGTTAGAGATTCAACTAGTCAGACAAAAATGTGAGATTGTTCAGTTAAGTAATTTTGTGGTTTCTTTGTCGTATTAGGTGTATTGTTAAATGTTGAATTACGAATCGACATCATATCACTCGGGGCGCTCCCATAAGTACTCCATCCCCATCTTCAACAGCAAGCGAAGAGTTCCAATTCTGATGATACCAGTAAATGATTGTGCATCCGTCTCGCCTTTCCCTTAAAGCTGAGCGTCGACTAGGTCCCCTGGTAACTCCCCGCCGCGTCATTCCTCAGACCGTAATGATCTATTTGTGCCTCCTCGCTGATCACTCGCTGCCAAAGGGCTGTCACAACATTTAGCTTGTCATACACCAATTCACTACCAAATGGTGCAGAACCAGCCTGCGGTATTGTATGTCCACACAAAAATGCTAATGAAGGCAACGTTCATTTGTCGTTTGTGCTTATAAATTGTAAAGCTGACTGGCTCTACTTTCGTTTGGTTTCGTAACATTTGTGTGATGGAGGAAGGAAAAGTGATAAAGGGAAGAAAACGTAGATGTCGAGAAAAGTGATAAAGGGAAGAAAACGTAGATGTCGAGAAAAGTGATAAAGGGAAGAAAACGTAGATGTCGAGAAAAGTGATAAAGGGAAGAAAACGTAGATGTCGAGAAAAGTGATAAAGGGAAGAAAACGTAGATGTCGAGAAAAGTGATAAAGGGAAGAAACGTAGATGTCGAGAAAAGTGATAAAGGGAAGAAAACGTAGATGTCGAGAAAAGTGATAAAGGGAAGAAAACGTAGATGTCGAGAAAAGTGATAAAGGGAAGAAAACGGAGCTGTCGAGAAAAGTGATAAAGGGAAGAAAACGTAGATGTCGAGAAAAGTGATAAAGGGAAGAAAATGTAGATGTCGACAAAAGTGATAAAGAGAAGAAAACGTAGATGTCGAGAAAAGTGATAAAGGGAAGAAAACGTAGATGTCGAGAAAAGTGATAAAGGGAAGAAAACGTAAATGTCGAGAAAAGTGATAAAGGGAAGAAAACGTAGATGTCGAGAAAAGTGATAAAGGGAAGAAAACGTAGATGTCGAGAAAAGTGATAAAGGGAAGAAAACGTAGATAACGACAAAAGTGATAAAGGGAAGAAAACGTAGATGTCGAGAAAAGGGATGAAGATAATATTACGTGGTGTGAGGGACACAAGAAAAAAAAAAGAGAAGAATATAAACGAAGATGGATAAAAGTGTATGTGGGGATAGGGGGAATAGACAAGATTAGGAAGAAAGAAGGATGGATTGAAGGAAGGTAGGAAGACGGGGAAAGGGGTAGATAATGGAGGAAGGGAAACGAAGCATTAAAGGAGTGTAACAGTAAATGGAAATCACGTTTGCGAGAACTTGCAATCTCGTTGAGAACTTACGTAGTCCGGCTTGTGATCGATTTCCCAATGACCCGCTCAACCAGTTGTTTTCTTTTGTTCTGTAAATTAGAATTAGGGAAACTGAAAAAAAAAACTTCCCATTCTTTGTTCATCATCATTAAGTGACGTGCGAACTGGCGTAGGCGTTCATGTATCTTCACAGTTCTCGGTATTTGGTGTTCCGGATCAGTTCCATTGATAATATTCCTCCATGCCACTGTCTCAAGCCATCCACCATCAATTCTCTTGGTCTGTCTCGGCCTCTTCTAACAGTGATCTTTCCAGTCGTCACGATATTCACCAGTGTTCCTTTTCTCATTACATGACCAAAGAACTTTGTTTGTGTCCTTCTCATTGTTGTATATATCGTTCTACCTTCACCAGCCATTTGCAGGCAATCATTGTTAGTTATATTAAATGTTTAATAACTAATAACTACTTTTGTATACCTTGTTATTCTTCCCCCTGCGTCAGAATAGAACAGGATCGGTGCCGATCTGAACATGAGGATGTAAGAGGGCAGGCTGATTGGGATGGGACGGTGGTTATAGTTTTATTTGTAGCTTTGTTGACACGGCGATGTTGGTTGTACTAGACGTTGCCTTATGATGTCTAGTAATCAGAGCACAGTATTTGAATGATTCCCCTTGTTTGTTCTGGGAGCTCAACTTGAAAGGTAATAGAATAGATACCCCCCAGAATAGACACCCCCTTCCTGCCCCCGCACCCCATAATGTTGTAAAACTTGGGAAAATTTGGGGTTTTCCCTTCGAAGTCGGAAAGGCGAGAAACCAATAGCCTGCATTAAATAAAATAGTCACATCTGAACACCGCACCTGCATGCGAAACTCACGTCTGTAACAAGATCAAAGTACAAAAGTGAACGAACAGCCAGAACTTTCCACCGGAGTTTACAGCCAGTGCACGCGAAGAAGAGGATGATGATGATGATTTATATGATATTCAATCAATAACGAAGCATTTTTGCATGAAAGTTGGCCTAAATGGATCTACAACAGGCTAGTTTGGTTGTTCACTCTCTCAGACTGCTGTTCGTTTATCTCTTGATGCTGTCCTCCCACTTCTAACAATGTTAACCTCTAGCCCTCGACCGTTCTCTCCTGTATAGTTTTTAAAAGCGTATTATATCTATTAATGTGGCCACAATATTTCATTTCTTTCCCCTTTTTTGTGACATTTCTGTCAGTAATTCTCTGTTCATTGGCAGTATTTCCAGAATCTCTGTTTGTGACTTTTGTTCGTGTTCATGAACTACGACATATTCTTGTGTATATCCACATCTTCAGAAACAGAATTCGATTTTCTAGTTGCCTATTCAAGCTTGGGGAGTCTCCGTGGCTAGACGCCCGCCCGCCTGCCTGCGGATTGGAAGGTCGTGTGTTCGAGTCCGGACGGAGCCGGTCTTTTTCACATATGGCCTTAACGCCCAGATCGACCCCAGCTTTGAGTGTGTACCAGGTGCGGTCTTGGGAAGTACAGGCGGCCGGCGTGATGCTGACCACATAACCCACCAAGTACCGATTAGACTAAAAAAAATAATTCTAGCCCTATATGCCCAGTACACCCAAAGGCGTACTTTTACTATTCATTGTCTAAGTTTATAATATGGTTTTAGTGATGATGATGACGATAATGGGTTCTTAATTTATAACGTACCCCAAACACGAAATTCCCAGGGGAATTCCACAGCTGACCTGACAGTCCATTATTTCAAGGGGTGCAAGTGTGCTGTTGTGTGCTGCTGTTTATGAGTTTTCATATACTGTCTTAGGGTTAGGGTTAGGGTTAGAGAAACCGCGAGAAACTACAACCTGACCACCCTAGAAATTATTGGGAATGTCTCCTGTGACGTAGCCGTGACGTCAGGGGTAAGTTATAAATTAAGTACCCGATAATGAAAGCGATGATGAGAGAGGTAACGAAGACAACAGCGATCATACTTCTGCGTTGTTGGCGCTGGTGGCGTTGTTAGAAACATCGATGCAGTGCTGCAACTGTGGCCGCATCCTAGCTAGGCGCCACGAGTCTGCTTGCGTGTTCACATGGTACAAATACGATCTGTACTTCCTCAACCCGTTCAACCCCTCCTGCGTACTGGGACCTGGCTCACACACGGCTGATATCCTGCAATTAAGGCGGTTATTTGCAGTATAGTCACCGGTGTGTTGGGAAATGAGCAGACAGATAGACTTGCCGGTTCTGCACCTCTTGGTGGTGAAATGATGTATGACGATCTGGAATTTCTGAGAGCCCTTTGGGAGCGAGTAAACAGTGCCGAAGAACAAATAGATCATTACGGTCTGAGGAGAATGGCACTGCGAGGAGTTACGATGGGATCTGGCCGACGCTCGACACTCAGGGGAAAGGCGAGACGGATATACAATCAGACAGTTACTGGTACCATCGGAATGTTAACTCTTTGCTCTCTGTTAAAGATGGGGACGGAGGGATTATGGGGGTGTCCCAAGTGCTGTGATATCGATTCCTTATTCAACATTCAACATTGCACACTATTTTCATTTGTAGTCCCCATGTTGGACGACATTTTTCGTGGCCGGGGCCTCTAATATTACGTAGCCATTGAACGGGGTTTCCGGGACCTCTCCACGGGTGATCCTCATCCGAATGGTGGCACTTTGTGTCACCGGGTGTTTATCGTTCCGTGTGATGTCCTGGTGGGGTAAAATCTACTTACTATTTGCAGTATTCAAGTACGGCCAGTACGGATAAGCGTAGAAAATAACTAAATGTGAAGTGCTCTGAGTCTACAAGGTCAAAAAGAATACAAGAAGAGACAGAGTTAGAGAGAACGTTGGAATATGACCATCTCTAGAGTATATTGGCAGACAAAGAATTAAATGGATCAGTCATCTAGTTACAGCAGCACATCTGGGAGGAAGGCGAGAGGAGGACGAAGAAAGTTCAATGATGTAACCGAAACCTTCCAAAAGATGAACACATCCATCTCTCAAGACACCCGATACGCGCAAGACCAATACTGAAAACTGCGACACTGGGCTGCAACCTGGTATCAATCAGACGATAAACTGTCCTTTGTGCCCGCCGATAAGCGGTAATAACATGTAGTCATTTGTTGCTGCAGATAAGCGGTAGTATCATGTGGTATTTTGTTGCTGCAGATAAGCGGTAGTATCATGTGGTATTTTGTTGCTGCAGATAAACGGTAATATCATATCATGTGGTATTTTGTTGCTGCAGATAAGCGGTAGTATCATGTGGTATTTTGTTGCTGCAGATAAGCGGTAGTATCGTGTGGTATTTTGTTGCTGCAGTAATATCATATTATGTGGTATTTTGTTGCTGCAGATAAGTGGTAGTGTCATGTGGTATTTTGTTGCTGCAGATAAGCGGTAGTATCATGTGGTATTTTGTTGCTGCAGTAATATCATATCATTTGGTATTTTGTTGCTTCAGATAAGTGGTAATATCATGTGGTATTTTGTTGTTGCAGATAAGCGGTAATATCATTTCATGTGGTATTTTGCTGCTGCAGATAAGTGGTAATATTATGTGGTATTTTTTTGTTGCAGATAAGCGGTAATATCATTTCATGTGGTATTTTGTTGCTGCAGATAAGTGGTAATATTATGTGGTATTTTGTTGTTGCAGATAAGCGGTTGTGTCATGTGGTATTTTGTTGCTGCAGATAAACGGTAATATCATATCATGTGGAATTTTGTTGCTTCAGATAAGTGGTAATATCATGTGGTATTTTGTTGTTGCAGATAAGCGGTAATATCATTTCATGTGGTATTTTGTTGCTGCAGATAAGTGGTAATATGTGGTATTTTGTTAATGCAGATAAGCGGTAATATCATTTCATGTGGTATTTTGTTACTGCAGATAAGCGGTAGTATCATGTGGTATTTTGTTGCTGCAGATAAGTAGTAATATTATGTGGTATTTTGTTGTTGCAGATAAGCGGTAGTGTCATGTGGTATTTTGTTGCTGCAGATAAGTAGTAATATCATGTGGTATTTTGTTGTTGCAGATAAGCGGTAATATCATTTCATGTGGTATTTTGTTGCTGCAGATAAGTGGTAATATTATGTGGTATTTTGTTGTTGCAGATAAGCGGTAGTGTCATGTGGTATTTTGTTGCTGCAGATAAACGGTAATATCATATCATGTGGAATTTTGTTGCTTCAGATAAGTAGTAATTTCATGTGGTATTTTGTTGTTGCAGATAAGCGGTAATATCATTTCATGTGGTATTTTGTTGCTGCAGATAAATGGTAATATTATGTGGTATTTTGTTGTTGCAGATAAGCGGTAGTGTCATGATTCCAAAATACGACTCCATCAGGACTTTGATTACTACATAAAGGGCACAGTTTCCTTGGTCACGCACTTAATAGAACATGACGCAGACACACAGCTGAACAGAGGTTCGCACAAACACAGACAGGATATGCATGAAACCGTTTTTCAAACACGCTGAGATTCTTGTTACTCCTCATAACCTTGTGGTCTATTCCCGTCCCAGTGTTAGTTTAAAGCCGCAACCCCGGCTGTAGTCAGAAGAAGTTTTGGTT
>CAJHNH020000082.1:90000-147500 GCA_905116865.2 Candidula unifasciata | reverse complement strand
CTGGCATGACCACACGACTAGCAATAAGCACTCGGTGACACAAAGTGTCACCATTCGAATGAGAATCGCTCTAGTCAGTAATTCCATTCAACCGGTAGGTTATATTTATATAATAAACAAACAGGGAATGAATCGATTGGCACTCATAGAAAGAAGTATACTTTGAACCCCCGTCGACAGACATCATGAGATCTAATAGACTGAAATGGCCTGGGCATACTTAGAGAATGTCAATTGACAGAGAGTTAAAGACTGTATACACAAGGGAGATAAATGGTCGTAGACCCCTAGGCAGACCAAGAAGACGATGGAGAGATAACATCCAGATAGACCTGCAAACCCTTGATGTCACCAAATGGAAAGAGAAGGCCAAACAGAGAGATGAGTGGAGGCGGGTGATACCTGCAGCATGACCTTCAGGGGCTCGGAATGCTGAAGGAAAAAGAAGAAGAAGACGACGATAGCCAGGTTGGGGGTTAAAAATCACAGAAATCAAAAATTGTGTCCTATTTAGGAGTATTATTGCAACTGGGCGTATAATTTCGCACGAGGACGAGAGAGGGAGAAAGAGAGAGAGACATTTGCAGGGAAGCCGCCGTGGTGTAGTGGCTAGACGCTCGCCTGCGGGTCGGAAGAGCGTGGGTTTAAGTTCAGATTTTTCCCACAAAAGACCTTGGCTGCTAGGTAGACCCAGGAATGAGTGGATACCAGGTACAGTCCATGAAGGTAAAGGCGGCCGGCGTGATGCTGACCACATCACCCGGTGAGTGCCGTTTGGTCTATAAAATATAGTTTCAGAGTCAAAATTAGGTAGGTAGGTAGTTTATCACAAAAGCGATAAACACCCGGTGACACAAAGTGCCACCTTGCGGATGAGGATCACCCGTGGAGAGGTCCCATAAACCCCTTTCAGCCCTTAGAGCCCTTAGCCACTATATTCAGGGCCTCCAGCAGAAGCCAGGATGAGGCTTAAAATAACAGAAAATTACACCCCACATGTGATCAACATTATAATCAATTTTAGAACCTCTGTTCAAATAGGTCGCAGCAGTCAAGATTGTAAGTGATGAGAGTCACGTGGATATTCTGTCTAGGCTATGTAAGTGTGTATGGGAACGATTAGTCAGACGGTTTGGCTGGTGTGACCTCAGTGGGAAATGGGGGAGTTCGTTACTGCGTCTGCACAAGGAAGTGGTGATCTCTGGTCTGTAGATTGTAGAAACAAGTGAAATGGAAGACGCTAGAAACCCGTACCGGGAGAGAATGTTGCATGAATCACCATCGGCGGCCGGTTCGCTAATTATCTCGCCGGTAGACGACTTCGTCGCCGGCCGGGACAAAATTTGGGTCAGTCTTCTTTGTTCGCATTAACACGGCAGGGCTACTTTGTGGCGACTAATTCTAACTCATTTTAACTGGCGTCCAAAACCTAACAAAACCTAACACTTCTAAACAGATTAAAACCACATGCAGAAAAGATCATAGCAGAGAAACAGGCGGGTTTCCGTGCTGGAAGAAGCACAGATATTTAATCTACGCATATTATCTAAGCAATACCACCACCACCAGAAAAAAAAAAAAAAAAAAAAATCTTACTTTGTGTTCATTGATTTTTAAAAAAAAAAGCTTTTGATAGGGTATGGCATGCAGCACTCCAGGTCACTATGAAAAAGTGCAATATGAGTAAAACCCTTGTTTTGTTTTAAATATCCAGAAACCATGAGTTGTTAACCCTTTAGCTCGGTACTATGGATATCGCAACCCTTCGGTCTTGATTCCATGATAGATACCATTAATCTGGGAGGAAATGTGGCTTTTCTGCCTACCCCCGGGTGTGAACCCGGACCACAAGGAGTTCGTCACCCGGTCACCTCGCAGTCCGGTTTAGCCAACTACGCTAGAGAGCCGGGCAGAGGAAAACCCTTATACGTACTATAGAACATCTCTGTTCATGGCTAGCAGTGCTGTCACGCTGAACGGACAAAAAGGAAGCTGGTTCCGGACAGTAGGAGTCTGGCAGGGCTGCCCTAGAACAACATCACGGAACAGTAAGTATCGGAGGTCGAAATATAACAAACTTAATGTTTGCAGATGCCATTGATAGGTTGGCCGGAGAAAAACTAGAACTAGTCGAGCTGGTAAATCTACTCGATGAAACATGAACCAAGAATGGCATGTAAATAAACGCAAAAAAAAAAGTAATTAGTAATAATCCAGTTGGCAGAATTTTGGCAGAATTTTGGCAGAATTTTAACAATCTACGTTAAAGGCCACACATTTCAAATATTTAGGTTCCATTTTAAGTGACCAGAAATTATATCTAGGATTGCTCAGACATCATCAGTCCTTGCCAAGCAGCAAACATTATGGAGATCCAAAAACATTTCATGCAAAAATAAGATTCGATTGCTCAGAGCACTAGCTGTTAGCACATTTACATATGGCTGTGAAACGTGGACGTTAACAAGCATTAAAAAATGCGATGTTTCAGAAAAATTCTTGGCAAATCATACAGAGACCACATTACAATTGAAGAAGTTCGCCATAAAATTATACAGCACATTGGCAACTATGAACCTCTTTTAAATACAGTGAAAAGTCGAAAAATACAGTGGTATGGACATGTAATAAGATGTAACGGTCTCTCAAAAACAAGACTGCAGGGCTCAGTAGAGGGAAGGAGGAGAAGAGGCAGACCAAGAAACACCTGGTTACAGAACCTGACTGACTGGACAGGCTCCAGGCATGCATCCATGAAGTCCATTGCAACTGACTGCCAAATGTGGAGAGAGCTGATCAGACAATCAATAGAAACTGGTGACCCAACAACACGTAGTGTTACGATATTATGATGCTTACAAAAGCGAGAATACATGAACAACGTTGTCATGGATCTGTAAGATGACCATCAGAACAACGAACCCAGGATGTTATGGGTTCTTTTTTTTTTTTAAGAACTGAAGACTGTAAAACGAGGGCATCAACGAAGCATTTACAGTTTAAAAAATCATAATGGAAACATGACAAATAATAATGTGGAAATATATAACAGTTGGAAGAAATACTTTGCTGAATTGTTAAACCGTGAAACCCTACTTAATACTTATCCACAGGAAGAGATATTAACACGTGAACCATGTCATAACACGGCTTAGAGACAATAAAGCAATTGGTGGAGAGGGAAATATAGCTACTCATGCATTACCTGTGAAGATGAATGGAAACTCTCTTTATTAATACAAATTTATAAGAGAATAGACAATATAACTGTGAAAATTATAGAAGAATATCACTCTTATCTGCAAGCTATAAGATACTATCGGCGGTACTGCTAAACACGCTAAAACTATACATCGAAGACATATTGGGAGATTACCAAGCGGGTTTCCTACAGAACAGATCAACAATAGATCAGATATTCATTTTACGGCAATTATAGGAATATAGAAAAGATATACATAATTTTTTTTTTGATTTTTAAAAAGGCGTATGATAGTGTACATAGAAACAGTTTATGGAATACAAAGAAGTTAATTACTATGACCAAACTATGTATGGAAGACACTTATTGTATAGTAATATATAAAGGCCAAAAGTCAGCCCCTTTTCAAATAACATCTGGTTTAAAGCAAGGTGATGCCCTGTCCCCATTTCCTGTCAACTTGGCCCTGGAGAAAATTATAAGGAAAGTGAAACATAAATCTACTGTAGAAGACACGACAATACTTGGATATGCTGATGACATTGATAACGATTGACAAAATGAACCAGAGACTGTGAAAACACTGACTCTCTTAAAAGTAGCAGCTCAGAAAATGCGACTAGTTATCAATCAAGATAAGACAGAATACCTGATAATAACTAGACAGGAAAAGGATATAATAAACTCAGGTCACATAATATGAAATTTAAACAAACGTAAATATAAGTACTCGGGTGCAAAATTCAACTGCTCCAACATACTGAGAGAAGAAATACAATCTATATACTATGCCCTTCAACATCTGCTGAAGTCAAATGATGCAAACAGCAGGGAATGAAGAGTGGGAAGCAATAACGGAATTCATAATTTGTTTAAATCACCATTGATCACTGGCATCGTGAGAGCTAATAGACTGAAATGGTTGAGACGTATTGTAAAAATGTCAGGTAACAGAGAAGTGAAAACTGTATACACAAGGGAGATGAATGGTCGTAGACCACGAGGCAGACCAAGAAGAAAATGGAGAGATAATGTCCAGACAGACCTGCAAACACTTGGTGTCACCAACTGGAAAAAGAAGGCCAAACGGAATGATGCATGGCGGCTGGTGTATTTGCAGCAATGAACCTCGAGGGCTCGGAATGCTGAAGAAGAAGAAGAAGAAGAAGAAGAACGTACTCACAATTACAATCATATACTGGTTGCTGTGCCGATTTTGTTAGCCAAGCAACGGAACGTAAGGAGGATGCATCAGCGATTGTCTGCCGGCTCAGTCTAAGGGACACTTGAGACTTGCGGAAAAGGTAAGAAGAGCCAGACAACAGTGGCTACTATTAGTGTGGAGACTGCACTGGCTGTTTAGGGGGTGGTAGGAGGAGCAAATGTGGACTTGATTTACGCGATTAATGCTTGATTTACATGCTAATCATACTTGTTTATTGGAAGGCTGTGGTGGAGAACTTGCAACAGCAGAGGCGGTGGTTCTAATGGCCAGGAGAGACGGATGTCACAGCGGCTAGACGCGCCGCCATAGTGTTTATACAGGAGATGACGTAGTCAGCAGAATGTGACGTCGGTTGATTGTTGAATACAGAATCGACATCACAGCATTCGGGACACCCACCATAAGCGCTCCGTGCTCATCTTCAGCAGCAAGCGAAGAGTTATAAATTCCGATGGTACCATTAACTGTCTGCCTTTCCTCTGAGCGTCAGACAGATCTCCTTGTAACTCCTCGCAGTGCCATTCTCCTCAGACCGTAATGATCTATCTGTTCTTCAGCACTGTTCACTCGCTTCCAAAGGGCCCTCACAACCTCCAGCTTGTCATATATCAGTTCACCACCATGTGTTACAGAATCAGTCAATATATCTGCCTGCTCATTTCTCACACACTGGCTTGACTAGGATAAAATAGATGAAGGAAGCTAACTGCCCGGGATCTTTGAAGTAATGCCACTCTGCACGGAGCCTGCCTTTCTTCACCTTTCTCGCCATGCTCTGTGAGTCAGTTACAATGATGGCATGTGTGTACAGCTGATTCCCAAGCCTAGGGGAGGCAGCAGTGTATTCTCAAACTTGTCGTTGTGATATTAAATGCCAGGATGTGTTGCACCAAGCGATGTCCATTCGCATTTGCTATGAACACCCATGCACTTCGTCTGCCCACAGAGCCATCTTACAGATAATTACATCACCTGGGCGGATATTTTCATGAATCATTTGTTGAACCTCTGATTCTGCAGCACCAGCTGGCAAGTCCTTGCACTCACCACTCAAAGTGATAAGAACAGGCAGATCTACGTAAAATCATACAATCAACACCTGTGAAATTAGACGCCTGAGAAAACTACCAACTTAACCAGTCGAGACAAAGTTAGATATGATTTTATCGGATAGACTATGGGAACACCACCATGCAGCCAATTCATTGAGAAATAAAAGATGTGAATGGTTTGGTCATCGAATAAGAACGCAGCCAGAACAACTAACAACGCAGACGCTACACGTGAAAGGATAAGAAATCAAGAGCTTCCCTAGCAGAACACGGACTGATGATATTAAAGAGCTTCATCGACACAGAATGACAGTAGCTTTTGCTGCCTATCAAGCCGTGGATCGCGAACTGGTCCTCCCCACCCCGCTTAACGGCAGAAGTGGCAATTTATGATGATGATGACTCTTGTGTTGACATTTATGTCTAGAGCAATCGGCACTGGATGGGAGATGTGGTCAATATCCCACCTGCCACCCTTGTTTCCTTGGACGTGGTCTCCCTTTAGGGTAGCCGATCTGGAAGCCAAGGTCGCACACCCCTTCCCCACCTGGTTTTTTTTCTTCAAATTCGACCGGTGCAAAGTCGAACGCAAGACCTCAAGGTTATCAGGTCATCGTTTACACTACAGCGGCTCCCATCAACTGTAAGTTGTATACACGTTCCTTATAAGATGTTTTTACTGCGACCACTACTCGTCTCAACCATAAGCATTTGTCCCTCACCAACTTTCGTCTAGGAGACAGGGTTTCAGTCTCAAACCAGTTGTCCGCTGTTTTCCACCGCCCACCCACCCGTTAGACAAACATCAAACCTGGAGAAACCAGTAGGTCAAACAGAGATGACAGCCGGGTCTCATGCGTGGCTCAGTGGTTACGTCGTTCGCCAGTTCAAGGAAGCAGGTACGCTCAGAATTCCGGGTTAGGTCTGGGACGCGGTTCAAGTCGTACGTCGGTCGGTCTGTTGGTCGTCTTCCGCGGTATTTAGATTTAGTTTAATGTTAGTGATTGAAACAATGAAGTACCTGCGGACTGCTGGTTGGGCGGGGTTCCACACCAGCCTCTCCCCCAGAGGGTGGCGGTTTTTTATTAGCGTCACCCTCTGGGTGGATGCTGGAAACGGGGCACAAGTGAGGCTTTTGCTGTTTTTTCCACTTTGTTGTTCTTGTAAGGACAGTCTAGTCGCTGTGTGGTTGGTTAGAATCAGTTACGGGACCTTAATAGACTTAATCATACACCAAACAAATAAAAATATGATTATGTTTATACTAAACATTTTTAATTTTAGTAGTTTGCCATTGCCTAATTAACAGTCGACACATTTTATTGAAATCAGTGTTAAGCAGTCTGCTGTCAGGTCGCTAGCAGCTGAAAGCGGCATCAAGGAGTTAGGAATGGCATGTGTTCGAAACCGAGCGGTTCCCGGGGTTCACCCAGCCTCTAGGTAATGGGTACCAGAGTTGACACTCTGGGGGTGAATGGAGGAACGTCGCTGTAGCTACAGAGTTAAGTGCGAACGGCTACACAGGCCGACAATTCTTATCAGCTATCCGTACTGGTGGCAGAGCACTTATGGTTAATAACGTGTGCAATGACGCTGGTTCACATCTCCCGACTTTACCTTTACCTTATCCAACCAATTCGTAGGTAGGATAGTCATCTGGCATCTTCCACACACATATTCATATTATTAATTATAATCCGTAGGGTTGAACAGGGTATTATTTATATGAAACCTACTATAACATCGCCGGAGGAAGATCTAAGCAAATGCTATCGGCTATCGCGGGGATAGACAGATTGAAAGAACAGTCTTAAAAGTCAATGGCTAAGCACCACCAAGAAGATCAAAATTTTCAGAGCATGCATCTTCCCTGTGGCTACATACGGATGTGAGTCGTGGACTATCTTTCGGTCCTTGAGAAAAAGAATAGGGGACAAAGAAGAGGAGAAATACTGACATCTTGAAAAATCTGAACATCAAGGAAGATTGGCTAATAAACAGCATCCTGTCTTGGAAGCTGAAATATTTTGGTCATATCAAGCGGCACGACAGATTTAAACAAATTAAACCAGAAGGCATGGTACCAGGAAAGAGGGGCAGGGGCCGACCAACACGAAGATGGGCACAGGATATAAGTGACTCCTCGAGTATGAGGCGAGAGACCGAGTGTCAGGCAGACTGTGATTAGAGCAACGTTCTGCAAAGAACCTGCTGCATGATGATGGATGCGAAGATACAAATATAATGACTGAGTGTAGTTACTAAATAGATATTTAAAGAGATATTGTGTTACATTTTCGAAATTGCAATTCGATTATTATATTTTTGTTTATACAGCCAGACCGTTATTTTTTTTTTTTTTTTTTTTTCTGTTTGTTGTTTTTCTGATCACTTATTCCCAGAATAGGTCAAGTATGTTGCTGTCTTCATTGTATTGTGTATGTTGTACAGACCCTTTTCTGATTCATTCGTCTTTCGCGAATTCAAGGCATTTAATGTTGATCACTTTTCTTGGGCATCAATTAACAAAGAATATTTAACCCTTCGCCCTAGTTGTTTGTTGTTGTTGTTTGAAAGCCCCACCCTAGCAGTTGACGGGGACCCTAACCCAGGCTATGGGTTGAACATGGTTTCTGGGACCTGTCCCCGGATGATTGTCATCCGAATGGTGGCACTGTGTGTCACCGGGTGGTTATCGTTTGGTGTCTTATCCTGGGCATCAGACCACAGTTATCTGAATGAGGAACGCAAGTGACACAAGGATGACATCTGACAGTCGAGTCTCGTGTATCTGGCAGGATGAAATCTGACAGTCGAGTCTCGTGTATCCGGCAGGATGACATCTGACAGTTGAGTCTCGTGTATCCGGCAGGATGACATCTGACAGTCGAGTCTCGTGAATCCGGCAAGATGAATCATTGTAACAGTTTAGTCATTCGTTCATGCACTTCCGCGTCAGTACATTACATGCGGGTTTCGTGGGCAACGGTTTGTCCTGAGAAATTGTGCAGCGATTTCACGGTCTCCTCTTCTGCTTCTTGTTCCGGAACAGACACTGAATCCTCTCCACATGAAGTTGGTTTTATATTGATCATCGTTTGAGTAATTAGGGGTTTGCCTTTGGCCTTAAGGTGAAGATGATTCAGTCTTGCTGACAACCACATATGTATGCTAACTGCTTTTAAGCGAACACAGAAATAATAGTTTTCTCTGCGATATTCTCTATTTTTATACAAAAAGACATGCGCACCCCCACCCCTCAACCCCACCCACACATCACAGCTAAAAACTCACATAAAGACCAAACTACGAGTCGGGGTTCTTTAAAGTCACTTCATCTCGTGGACTCTGGGTTTTCGGAAAAGTCCAATAGTATTATAGGTGTGTTAGGATGTGAAATAAATGTCGACTGACATTCTTTCAATATGTCCTAACCATTTTAGTCTATTAGATCTAATGATGCCAGTGATCGGTGGTGATTTATATAATGATGCTTTTGAATATTTACTTAATGAATTGGCGTTTATATAGTTGCATTAATTATTCTCAACAAAAATGTATAATTTTTGTTATAGAATAAATTAATATCACAGCATTCGAAACTTCCCATAGTCTGTCTCCATCTTTAGCAGCCAGCGAAGAGTTTTGGTATGACAAAACTGGTATGACAAAATTAGTTTCATGACTGCACGCAAAAGCTGGTTTGATCAGGCAGGCATACTTGTTAGTAGAAATGACTTGCCGAGCGTAGTAGCAGATTTTTCCCCCACCAGGACATCACACAAGCGATAAACACGTGATGACACAAAGTGTCATGAGGATGTGGATGAGGATCACGCGTAGAGATGTCCCAGAAACCGCGTTCAGCCATTAGACCATATTTATGGCCGGGCTATTTTGCGGCCCTGGGCAAGACCAAGCGGGTGGAGCACCAGCACTTATATGTGTATGTAGGCAGGGTCTGTCGGACGTGATGTGACGTATGTGTATGTAGGCAGGGTCTGTCGGACGTGATGTGACGTATGTGTATGTAGGCAGGGTCAGTCAGACGTGATGTGACGTATGTGTATATAGGCAGGGTCTGTCGGACGTGATGTGACGTATGTGTATATAGGCAGGGTCAGTCAGACGTAATGTGACTTATGTGTATATAGGCAGGGTCAGTCAGACGTGATGTGACGTATGTGTATATAGGCAGGGTCTGTCGGACGTGATGTGACGTATGTGTATGTAGGCAGGGTCAGTCAGACGTGATGTGACGTATGTGTATATAGGCAGGGTCTGTCGGACGTGATGTGACGTATGTGTATGTAGGCAGGGTCTGTCGGACGTGATGTGACGTATGTGTATATAGGCAGGGTCTGTCGGACGTGATGTGACGTATGTGTATGTAGGCAGGGTCTGTCGGACGTGATGTGACGTATGTGTATGTAGGCAGGGTCAGTCAGACGTGATGTGACGTATGTGTATGTAGGCAGGGTCAGTCAGACGTGATGTGACGTATGTGTATGTAGGCAGGGTCTGTCGGACGTGATGTGATGTATGTGTATGTAGGCAGGGTCTGTCGGACGTGATGTGATGTATGTGTATGTAGGCAGGGTCTGTCGGACGTAATGTGACTTATGTGTATGTAGGCAGGGTCAGTCGGACGTGATGTGACGTATGTGTATGTAGGCAGGGTCTGTCGGACGTGATGTGACGTATATGTAGGCAGGGTCTGTCGGACGTGATGTGACGTAGGATCGCTGGCGTGCCAGGACTTTGATGTGTTTAACCAATGCCGTCTCTAATTAAATTAAATTAATTAAATAGAGAAGGCCGTGGTTAAACCTTGGATGTGTGTGTTTGTCTGCCGGGTAGGGAGGCATGATATAAATATAGGATCTCTTCCGCCGACTGCTTGTCGGAATTGTTATTTACCACACATACTTGAGCCCTGGTAGGGCTGTGCTCTAAATCATAAAATTTACAATCCCAATTCAGACGGAAAAGGGGGGGGGGGCGGGGCTGGTTTATTATGGGTGGTCAGATGGACGGTGAAGAAATAAGAACAATATTTCTTCTGCTGCTTTTTCTCCTCCTCCTCACTTTTCTTGTTTCCGTTCGACTGTGAAGTTTGCATACCACAGCCTACAGAGATTAGGTGTTCGTTTCTCTTCACCACACGTACCTCACAAAAACATCCCCTTAACATTGTTTAGGTACCCAGAGCTACACAGACTGAAGGAGTCTTTGGCTGTTGGAATCGAACCCTGACCATTAATGACATGATAAAGCTCAATAGTTACTATGCCACCCACGCTCCTTGTATTGATTATCATTAAAATACTTCACAGATCCGCCACGTGCAATAAAAATAAGTGTATCATTCTTCATTTATTTGTTGCTTATCCTTCAGTCAATAATATTCATTATCCTGTTCTGCTCATTTTTCCCTTCCTTTGTCTTTCTTTACATTAGTTGTCTTTATTCTTTACAGCCCCCCCCCCCCCCCCCCGTCCCACCGGTCTCATAGCCAAATTAACTTTGGGGCGTTACACAAGTGAAGACACAGTCAACGATAGGGTACCAGTTGGGGCGTCACACAGGTGAAGACATAGTCGGCGATAGGGTACCAGTTGGGGCGTCACACAGGTGAAGACACAGTCGGCGATAGGGTATCAGTTGGGGCGTCACACAGGTGAAGACATAGTCGGCGATAGGGTACAGTTGGGGCGTCACACAGGTGATCACATAGTCGGCGATAGGGTACCAGTTGGGGCGTCACACAGGTGAAGACATAGTCGGCGATAGGGTACCAGTTGGGGCGTCACACAGGTGAAGACACAGTCAGCGATAGGGTACCAGTTGGGGCGTCACACAGGTGAAGACATAGTCGGCGATAGGGTACCAGTTGGGGCGTCACACAGGTGAAGACATAGTCGGCGAGAGGGTACCAGTTGGGGCGTCACACAGGTGAAGACATAGTCGGCGATAGGGTACCAGTTGGGGCGTCACACAGGTGAAGACATATTCGGCGATAGGGTACCAGTTAGGGCGTTACACAGGTGAAGACATAGTCGGCGATAGGGTACCAGTTGGGGCGTCACACAGGTGAAGACAGTCAGCGATAGGGTACCAGTTGGGGCGTTACACAGGTGAAGACATAGTCGGCGATAGGGTACCAGTTGGGGCGTCACACAGGTGAAGACATAGTCGGCGATAGGGTACCAGTTGGGGCGTCACACAGGTGATCACATAGTCGGCGATAGGGTACCAGTTGGGGCGTCACACAGGTGAAGACATAGTCGGCGAGAGGGTACCAGTTGGGGCGTCACACAGGTGAAGACATAGTCAGCGATAGGGTACCAGTTGGGGCGTCACACAGGTGATCACATAGTCGGCGATAGGGTACCAGTTGGGGCGTCACACGGGTGAAGACATAGTCGGCGATAGGGTACCAGTTGGGGCGTCACACGGGTGAAGACATAGTCGGCGATAGGGTACCAGTTGGGGCGTCACACAGGTGAAGACACAGTCAGCGATAGGGTACCAGTTGGGGCGTCACACAGGTGAAGACATAGTCAGCGAGAGGGTACCAGTTGGGGCGTCACACAGGTGAAGACATAGTCGGCGATATGGTACCAGTTGGGGCGTCACGCAGATGAAGACATAGTCGGCGAGAGGGTACCAGTTGGGGCGTCGCATGGGTAAAGACACAGTCGGCGATAGGGTACCAGTTGGGGCGTCACACAGGTGATCACGTAGTCGGTGATAGGGTACCAGTGTGGGCGTCACACAGGTGAAGACATAGTCAGCGATAGGGTACCAGTTGGGGCGTCACACAGGTGAAGACAGTCAGCGAGAGGGTACCAGTTGGGGCGTCACACAGGTGAAGACACAGTCAGCGATAGGGTACCAGTTGGGGCGTCACACAGGTGAAGACATAGTCGGCGATAGGGTACCAGTTGGGGCGTCACACAGGTGAAGACATAGTCGGCGAGAGGGTACCAGTTGGGGCGTTACACAGGTGAAGACATAGTCGGCGATAGGGTACCAGTTGGGGCGTCACACAGGTGAAGACATATTCGGCGATAGGGTACCAGTTAGGGCGTTACACAGGTGAAGACATAGTCGGCGATAGGGTACCAGTTGGGGCGTCACACAGGTGAAGACAGTCAGCGATAGGGTACCAGTTGGGGCGTTACACAGGTGAAGACATAGTCGGCGATAGGGTACCAGTTGGGGCGTCACACAGGTGAAGACATAGTCGGCGATAGGGTACCAGTTGGGGCGTCACACAGGTGATCACATAGTCGGCGATAGGGTACCAGTTGGGGCGTCACACGGGTGAAGACATAGTCGGCGATAGGGTACCAGTTGGGGCGTCACACGGGTGAAGACATAGTCGGCGATAGGGTACCAGTTGGGGCGTCACACAGGTGAAGACATATTCGGCGATAGGGTACCAGTTAGGGCGTTACACAGGTGAAGACATAGTCGGCGATAGGGTACCAGTTGGGGCGTCACACAGGTGAAGACAGTCAGCGATAGGGTACCAGTTGGGGCGTTACACAGGTGAAGACATAGTCGGCGATAGGGTACCAGTTGGGGCGTCACACAGGTGAAGACATAGTCGGCGATAGGGTACCAGTTGGGGCGTCACACAGGTGAAGACATAGTCGGCGATAGGGTACCAGTTGGGGCGTCACACAGGTGATCACATAGTCGGCGATAGGGTACCAGTTGGGGCGTCACACGGGTGAAGACATAGTCGGCGATAGGGTACCAGTTGGGGCGTCACACGGGTGAAGACATAGTCGGCGATAGGGTACCAGTTGGGGCGTCACACAGGTGAAGACACAGTCAGCGATAGGGTACCAGTTGGGGCGTCACACAGGTGAAGACATAGTCGGCGAGAGGGTACCAGTTGGGGCGTCACACAGGTGAAGACATAGTCGGCGATATGGTACCAGTTGGGGCGTCACGCAGGTGAAGACATAGTCGGCGAGAGGGTACCAGTTGGGGCGTCGCATGGGTAAAGACACAGTCGGCGATAGGGTACCAGTTGGGGCGTCACACAGGTGATCACGTAGTCGGTGATAGGGTACCAGTGTGGGCGTCACACAGGTGAAGACATAGTCAGCGATAGGGTACCAGTTGGGGCGTCACACAGGTGAAGACAGTCAGCGAGAGGGTACCAGTTGGGGCGTCACACAGGTGAAGACACAGTCAGCGATAGGGTACCAGTTGGGGCGTCACACAGGTGAAGACATAGTCGGCGATAGGGTACCAGTTGGGGCGTCACACAGGTGAAGACACAGTCAGCGATAGGGTACCAGTTGGGGCGTCACACAGGTGAAGACATAGTCGGCGATAGGGTACCAGTTGGGGCGTCACACAGGTGAAGACATAGTCGGCGAGAGGGTACCAGTTGGGGCGTCACACAGGTGAAGACGCAGTCAGCGATAGGGTACCAGTTGGGGCGTCACACATGTGAAGACATAGTCGGCGATAGGGTACCAGTTGGGGCGTCACACAGGTGAAGACATAGTCGGCGAGAGGATACCAGTTGGGGCGTCACACGGGTGAAGACATAGTCGGCGATAGGGTACCAGTTGGGGCGTCACACAGGTGATCACATAGTCGGTGATAGGGTACCAGTTGGGGCGTCACACAGGTGAAGACAGTCAGCGAGAGGGTACCAGTTGGGGTGAAGACATAGTCGGTCTAAAGTTTCTTGGTTTGTGGCTTGAAGTAGTTTAGTGTTTGAGATTGTATGTGGCCAGAAAATTGATAATTCTACGTAGACATGTGTGGTGGAAGGTGGACAGCTTGTGTGCATCCTTTTTGGTCATTTTCCAGCATTCTGCTCCATAAAGAAGAACTGGCAAAATGATGCTCTTGTAGAGTCGGAGTTTCGTTCCTCTGCAGTAATTGTTGGATTTCCAGATTTGCCTCATCCTTCCAAAAGCAGCTCTAGCTTTGTTCAGACGTGACTGTATGTCTTCCTCTGTCCCTCCCAGTAGGGACACCACACTGCCAAGATATGTGAAATGTTCTACATTTTCAAGTGATGGTCACTGGTTGTTGGTTTGGACTGTTTGTCATGATCTTAGTTTTCTTTGTATTTATTCTCAGTCCCACCATTTCTGCTGTGCAGTTTAGTCTGTTACTTTTTTCTTGTTTTTGTTTATGTGATAGGAGTGCTATATCATCTGCAAAATCAAGGTCCTCAAGCATGGTGAATGGAGTCCATCGTATGCCTGTCTACTGTGTTCTTTAGTATCCAATCAAGCATGGTTAATGGAGTCCATCGTATGCCTGTCTACTGTGTTCTTTAGTATCCAATCAATCACAAGGTTGAAGAGGAGAGATGACATAACACATCACTGTCTTACACCCGTCTTTACTGGGAAAGATGGAATTCCATAATGTCGTAAAATTTTTCCACAGACCGTCTCTATGGACGCTGTCAAAGTCCACAAAATAAATATATATATCCTTCTCTGCCATTCGTTGCATTGTTCTAAAATGTTACGCATGGTGAAGATGTGTTCAGTTGTTCCTCTGCCCTTTCTGAATCCTGCTTGTTCCACTCGTAGGCATTTGAATCCTGCTTGTTCCACTCGTAAGCATTTATCTACTCCTTTTTCAAGCCGCATTATGATGACTTTACTCTCAGTACCAAGCAAAATATTTTGTAATTCCCCTCCAATTATTGCAGTCTGTTAAGTCTCCTTTTTTCATCAGGCAACACTTTTTTTTTTCCAAATATCCTTGAACAATGGTTAAAGAATGCTAGCAGTTGACCCTACTTTGAGAAGTTCTGCTGGCAGTTCGTCTTTGCCTGGTGCTTTGTTGTTCTTTAAAGATTTCAAGACAGCACTATACGCCTAGCTCTGCTGTATACAGAGTGGGCGTGGAAAAGGGTCCTTTACGTTTTGTTGACTTTGATTCTAACCCCCCCCCCCCCCCCCCTCAACAAGAATAGTTTACTGATTAAGGGTGTTTCGGAGCGCATTTGCTTGCGAGTTGATTCAAGAACCATAAGACATCACAGCACAAGCTCTTCGTCCACATCTTCAAGAAGTGCTGCCAAGTTATGATGGCGAAGCAAGGTGATGTTTATTTTTGAGGCAGTATATAACCGGAGTCTTAAAATGCTGCAAGAGATGATGGAGAGAAGAACTACTGACATTTTAAACTGTACATCAAGGCAGACTGTTATGCAAAGGACATGCTACATGATGATGTACACACACACACAAAATACGCATTGTTGAAATCATTACATTTATTCCAGTAGAGAATGTACAAAATAGAATTTTAAATATTAAATACACTGAAAATACTTAATAATATACGAGATCAGGTTATATACCCTAACCCTAACTCCCATATACATAGGTTTGTCCTTAAAAGGCCAATGAACGTCTTTCTGCTCAACACCCTGGTTAAGAGATGCAAATAGGAATTCCCCCTTATGTTTTCAGAGGCCTAATGAATACGAATACGCCCAATGTGCACACTCAACTTAAGTAGTTCTGACGAATAGTTCTGACGAATACGCCCAATGTGCACACTCAACTTAAGTAGTTCTGAACAACCCACACTTTCCACGGTTAATGAGGGAGGGGTACACCAGGTTAATATTTTGAACTATAATAGTAAGGCCATGCATTTTGTCTTCACAAGTTCAGTGTGAGCCACAGTTCGTTACCCTCAAGGAAAGGTAAGCTTAAAGCACTGGCCTGATCTGAAACATTCATCTTACTGAATGCTACATGAAGTTGATTTCCTCATCTCCTTTTCCTTTTCCTCAAGCAAATCTTTAGAGTCAGCAATATCGTCGATATAATCGTAATCATCTTCACTCTCCTTCGGCGCATCCAATGGTACTGGCAAATAATCATTATGAAGGACCTGCACGTTACATTTACTGTGGTACCGTCTTGCCAGTCTGGATTTCAACAATTCTGGAAAGTTGGCCAGGTTGGCCGCTAGACCTTGTTTGGACGGATTTATTTTATGTAGTTTGGTGTCGGATGCAGATCTGTACCTGCTGAAAGTGGTACACTGATTCAGTGCTTCTGGAACTGTCAGGGCTGTGCTGGGCAGAGCAGACAGGTGGCCTGACCTGATGTGACCTGTAAAATGTTTGAGGCTTTCAGATGTGATGTAAGGCTGGCTGTCTGAGTGGGAGCATGATGTGTTTGACAAATAGTCCAAGATTGGGATCTGAGATTGTAAGCTCCAGACATCAGGCTCTTGATATGAGAAGTCCTGGCAGGAAACAAGTACAGCAACATGAGTTAGTGATGGGTGTGGTAAATTGTGGAGCATACAGAGGGTGTCAGGGGTTGTCCTGGTTGAGTAGGGTGATGAATCCTAGATAGCCCCAGCGACCCTTACGTACGTGTATACGTGTATACACACGCATAAATGTGGGTTAGCTGAGCGTGGACACTGCAAGGGGTAACACAAATGCTGTGCAAAGCTTGTGGGCTTGGGTGGGCTTGGGTAGACATCATGTGTAACCGAACCGTTACATAGTTTCATTGACAGATCGTATTTACTAGTAGAAATATACCGTCGTAGTAGCTGTAATGCGTACTGTTTAAGGAGGATAGTCACATCATGCATTGTTTGTGACGTTAGAGATTGTATCATGTACTGTTTATGACATTGTATCATGTACTGTTTATGACATTGTTTGTGACGTTAGCATTGTTAGAGATTGTATCCTGCATTGTTTGTGACGTTAGCATTGTTAGAGATTGTATCCTGCATTGTTGTGATGTTAGCATCGTTTATCATGAGCATCGTGCATTGTTAGAGATTGTAAAGTGGCCTGGTTTCAGAATAAGGAGCACTAGGTGTCAGTTACTTTCTTTATTACACTGGAAACTTCAGCCATCTGTAAACCACATTGGGCAGCCACCATTCTGTAGTGGCTCAGCCATAGATCCATAGAGAGGCACACTTTGTTTCTGACCAAGTGGCACCAGGTAAAATCATGGGAAGTAAAGGTCGTCTGATGCTGACTGGTGTTATTCCTACATGCCTGTAGGTGTGGACAAGAGAGTGGCATATTACCTGTAGATAGTGATATTCCAGCAAGGCATTCATCAAATCCTGGCCACGTCTTTCCTTGAAGGCAAGGGGTGTCCTATTATCCTGAAAAGATAGAAGAAACAACAGCCATATCTGCTTGGTTCAGCCATAGTTTACATTCTTATTTTCATTGTAAGATGCACATATTCCTGGCTACATGAAAAGCAGCACAGTAAGAAGTCGAGAGAGATGCCAACAATAAAGAATCTGTGATTTGTGTTGATTTTTGCTACAAGATATCCAGCAAACGTCACACCTGACGATAAAGACTAACTATTTGTCACGACGATAATAACTCTATTAACTGCCAATGCTTCTCAAATGGCCAAAGATCTTTACATCTTTAATCTGCTGTACTGTAGTCTTCCTCGCTTCCACCCTATAACATTTGTTTACTGCAACACGACAAAGCTAAAATCTTCCTGAAGAAAGAGTATTGGCTGTTTCGGGACATATAAATGAGTGCACACTAGATTCATGCAATTGTGTGCTTTTTACTTGTTCAACACCACCAAACAATATTAGGCAGAAGGGCTGGTGTCTTGTCGTAGTGTTAGCTGAGGAGATTCCACACAGACCCATTACATTACATAATTTTATAGGTAGAAATAAACAAAATGGTTTCACCATGTGACAAAACAGAACACTACAAACAACACTGTTATACAGATCGGTAACAGGACCAGGCAGAACATATCTTTCAGTTCTGATGCTGCGAGGTAAAAGTTAGGTTTGTTGTGCATCCTTTACAGAAGGTTGCAGAACCAACCCCAGCAGCCCCTGGCTGCTGTGTGGTTTTTCTGTCCATCTAACAAACTATAAGATACAACACGCGTGTACATTGTTACCTTATCGACGCTGAACTCAGATGCCCCGTAGTCCAGCAATAGGTTGACAAGATCTCTTCCATCCTCCAACCCGTAGGCATAGTGAAGGGCCGTCCTGAAATACTGCCAGTCACAAACATCTCTGACACTTGTCGCTCAACAATGAAAAAATCACACTTCTATATAGACTACTGCTGTTACTAATGCTGTCACTACAGTTTCTACTATTATTGAAGCTACTACTACTTATCACCATCACCACAACTCCTGCTACTATTATTCGCCACAACTCCTGCTACTATGTTTAGCAATCCTATTACTTCTATTGATGCTGCAAGATGCAATTCGTAGAAAACCTCCACACCTGATGTCTACAGCCAAACCACATGCAGAACTGTCATTGTCTGTCTTACACATTACCTGGACTGTCAAGTCTACGTCTTCTTCACCATGGTAACTGACCTCTCAGGTCTAGTTTACCATGGTAACTGGCCTGTCTATATATATAGTTTATCACAGTACCTGGTCTCGTACAGAATCCAGCCTCTGCTTCCTCTGATAGACCAGTGTTTCTGCCAGAAGCTGGACCACACCAACACTTCCTCTCAGGACAGCTTTGTGTAGCAGGGGCTGGCCGTCACCCTGTGAATGTTAGCAGACACTCGGGTTAGCTCCTGTGCAAGGCAGACACTCAGGTTTCGTTGTGTGCAAGGCAGACACTCGGGTTAGCTTCTGTGCAAGGCAGACACTCGGGTTAGGTTGTGTGCAAGGCAGACACTCGGGTTAGGTTGTGTGCAAGGCAGACACTCGGGTTAGGTTGTGTGCAAGGCAGATATTACAAAGGGCTTCCAGTCAGCCAGGATGATGTTTCTGAGAGTCTTCAGTAAATTGCTCATTAGTTGCCTTATATGACGTGTTTGGTGGAGAGCCTTAACTCGATTACCCTTTTCACCCACTCCTTCCCCCTGCCATTTTCATTCCCCAATGTAGACCCTCAGCCAGTTCATGTTGAGTTGTCCCATTCTTGATGTAACTCACCCCCATGTCCTCCCCATCTCCTTTGCTTCACTCTCCTCTGGTCTCTTCCCCCCACCTTTGTGAATCTCAACTTTATAAGCCCTATCATCATACAGGGGAGATCTCATTAATTTTCAGACATATAAAAAATATACAAAACGTGAACACGTTCAAAATAGTAAGAAGCATGTCTTGAATGAAGTGGCTCCTGAAGACAACTGATTGCCCACATCAGAAAGAGACATATTCTTTGGTCATGACAGGAGAAAACTGGAGTACATCATGACAGTATGAAACTTGGAGGGGAGGACAGGGAGACTGAGAGAACAATTGTTTGACATTATGGCATGCAAGATCATCTGTCTCAGAGTTGAGTGAATATAATAAACAGAACGCTGTGGAGAAACATGGCTACCTACGCCACATGGTGTAAGAAGAAGATAAGATATACCTGTATACACAACACATCTCATTATTTGTCAATCGCCTACTGGATTTTCAGAGGAAAACTCATCTATAAAGTTAAACCATCCTTCTTACAAACCTTTCATGACATAAATGATAGGCTACACTACTATCATATGTCCCAGTCAACATATGATTATGCTTGTATATTTTATGTTCCGACAGGGCACAGTCCAACGCCCAACAACGCACAAGACTCCTATCAGGATTAGGCATTTACCTCCTGTGGCCTTAGTATACCCATGATTGTGTTTCATTTTTTTTTATATCAGAGCTAATCTAGTAACAAATGAATTTGAACTAATACGTCATTGAGCAGACCAACTGGAGGATATAAATCTCAAATATTGTTGCCAGAAAACTTACAGGTCTTCTACAGTCAGCAAGGCAAGGGTCAAGGCTGTGGTCATCTGGATGCCGGAAGTAAATGATGTGTCTCACAGTTTCCTCATCACACTCTTCTACCGCCTTGTGTAGAGCACTCACCTGCTCCTGAAGTTTAAGAAAAACACATCTGCAGTGATGAATCACAGATTAATAATTGTTGCAGCAAATGTCATTGCTTGGCTACTGTCTTGTAAACCCTACAAAAACCGTATTTTCTTCACTTTGTTTAGCTTCTGTAATAGACCTTCTGTTTCTTTTTCCTCCACATTCTCCTTCTTCTTCAACTCCTCTCCCTACTTACAGCAAATCTGCAGTATGTGCTTTTTGACTGACATGCCTGACTGCTTCTGGCATTTGCCACCTGTTAACTTTCCTAAAGTTTTTTTTTTTTTTTTTTAATGTTGTCCCAATTTCACTATTGTCTACAAACATGCTGCATCATTATCTCAGATAGTCTACCATCTATTTCACATCTGGGCAAAATGTGAAGATGATCTGCACACGTTTTAGGTATAGGTAAACATCATAACCTACAAGGACCCCAATTATAACTGAAACTATCTGCAGAAGGTTCAACATGGTCAAGAATAGGCAGACACATCTATGACACATGAAACTAACCTGGTAAAGTGGCAGATATCTGTAGAATGTGTCCGCCATGCTCTCTCTCAGGTTGTTGCTCTGTGGAGGGATACACATCCAGTGACAGGACTGATACATACACATCATGTAACAACTGACAGAAGATATACATCAGGTGAGAAAATGACGCTACAATGGACATATCCTGAAGAAAAGCTAACCGACAATCACCAAAAGGACATTCAAATACTTGGAAATGGCGAGGATGCCCACAAGAAACCCACAGATCAGAGAGGCCAAGGCTGCTGGACTGGATTCCATACATTCTACTGAACAAATTGTACATGATAGAATGCCATTGAGGACAAGAATGTCAGCCCTGTGTGAAGTATAACAGTACATTTCCGCCCTGTGTGAAGTATAACAGTAAAGAAAAACAGTAAATAGTCACTGAGAACAGATTTGTATTAGCTGACAATAGATTTATTCTTGCAATATGCACACAAGCCGGTTTTTTTATTCTTGCAACAACAAAAATACTTACTTAGTAAGTTTCATTTTATGTTTATATTGCCTTTCTTGTAGTCAGCCTGGTCTCTCCCAGTTGTACCCTTCCCTCCAGGCTCCTGCTCTCTCCCAGCTGTACTCTTTCCTCCAGGCTCCTGCTCTCTCCCAGCTGTACTCTTTCCTCCAGGCTTCTGGTCTCTCCCAGTTGTACTCTTTCCTCCAGGCTTCTGGTCTCTCCCAGTTGTACCCTTTCCTCCAGGCTTCTGGTCTCTCCCAGTTGTACTCTTTCCTCCAGGCTCCTGCTCTCTCCCAGCTGCAGAGCTCAACAACGAACGTTACATCTTCCCGCCCCCACCCCTCCACCACTTCGCTGAGGTACAAGGTGGAAGAGAAGAAGATAAACAACAACAAATGTATTTTGTGGGCAACAGATGTGCTTTTGGAGAAGATTGTAAAGAATATCACGGAGGGATAGACGGAGCAACATCTACCTGATCTATGTTTCTGGTGATCACGTGAGATGGCAAAACATGATAGCTTATGCTAACTGACATGACACATGATGATGCTGTAGATGACCCCTGTGACTCACCTGTAGAGCCGAGGAGATGTATTGGTAACCTTGCAGAATGAGGATCTGTCGGTTTAGGCTGTCTTCTTGGTAGACCCACCTCACCACAGCCTGGACAAATGTTCACTTTATTTGTTTCATTGTGAGCGAATTGACATTCACTTTTTAATTATTCATATGTGACCGCCATCATCATCATCCTGTAACACTGTTTTTGCTGGGTCACCAGTTGCAGTCAACTGTCTGATCAGCTTCCTCCGCCTTTGGCAGTCAGTTGCAATGGACTTCAAGGTTGCATGCCTCAGTCAGTCCAGTTCTGTATCCAGACCCTTCTTCTTCTCTTCCCCTCCCTGTAGTGTTGTTTTTGAGAGGCTGTTAGATCTTATTACATGTGTGTGACATTTTCTGTCTTTTTACAGTACTTAAAAGAGGTGTATAGCTGTGCTGGGTCATTCTATGACAAATCTCTTTTTTTCTGATGTGGTCTAGTAAAATGTTTTGTTTACTTAAAGTGTACAGAACATTGTGTGAGATGCCAAAGGGAAGATGCATGCTCTCAAAATTCTAATTTCAATCTCCTTAATTAGAATTTAAAAAACAGATACAGTGTAGTTAAATCCTCACATAAATCAAGAAGAAGTAGATATTTAACTCCACTATAAATGAGTTGCACAAAAATAACATCCAAACTTTGCTGCATCACCAACACCAGCATTTTTGTGTGTGTGCTTTCACTGGGTAGTTTTAAGTTCAGTAGTGTACCACTGCTTTCTGAACAGTTGCCAAATTGCCCGCAGCTTGGATCAAACCTACTACCACACAATTATGATCACAACACCAAAGCCACAGGTGCCCACAAGGAGCTAAACATGTAAAGAAACAAACTCATAGCAAGAACCAAAGGAAGAAAAGGCAGAAAAATGCAAACTTCTGGACCTCAAGATGAGCCACAGGCAACCATCAACCAACTTACAGCATCTATAGCTTGCACCATCCATGTGTAGCCTGCTTCTTCTGCCAGTTCTCTTGGACATCGGTTTAACTAGGGATTCATACAAACAGACATTAGTGCACACCATATAGTACAATATCACTTTTTTTTTTTCATATACAGGATCATTTAATTGTGTACAGAGCTGCAAACATCATATTTCTCAAGTATAGATGCAGAAATCATCTATTCATAGTCTACACTGCATTCATCTAAGGAAACATTAAGGATTTATTACACAAATCTGCTCCAAAAACCACGAAGTAAGCAAAGCCACAGATTCACTCAGTTCATTACAAAGAAAGTTAGATAGTCTCATGGAAACCTGACCAAACTACTCCTGACCCTCGTAAAACTTGCACAGGAAGTCTGTGGGTTTGGGCTTCATCATAACATGATTGGGCTGCTTCCATAAGTTTGCTGTTTCCACCAGCTCCATTTGACCCTTTATAACTAGCATGTCAATAATCCAAATGTCTGTCACATTTTTATTCTTCAGAAACATCTCTCCAACCTTGGCCCGACCTTGTTCAATAGTTATGGGTATGTAAAAATCCTTCACTGTATACGGAATCTGTCTATACCACACCTTCACAAGTTCAAGACTCTTCGCCTTGCCTCAGCGCGATCAACGGACAAAATTTGTTTCACATGTTTCAAGCCTTGCTCCACCAACTTCTTAGCCACCATCTTGCTCAATTTCACTTAGTGCACACCATATAGTACATTATCACTTAGTACACCCTATGTAGTACATTATCATTTAGTGAACACCATATAGTACATTATCACTTAGTGCACACCATATTGTACAATATTACTAACAATCACATAAGAGATACATCTACTGTTTATGGTAGGGCAAACCAGATCTCTAGCTTTGGTTGGCAGCCAGTCCAAAAGAGAACCTTATAGTTGCACACAGCAACACTATTCTGTTCCAGCAACTTGTGCTACGTGCTTTGTTCCAAACTTAGTGGTGTTACTTTTCCTGTGCAGTAAACAAGGTAGGCCAAGTGACGGATGGTGCTGTATGTACAACAGAGGGTCTCATCAAAACTGCCCAGGCTTTCTGCTATAACCAAGAGTTGGAAGTTCATCCCTGGCCTTAACTGTCTATATTTTGTATGCTTCTGAGAGTTGCTGTGGTGGCTAGATGTTTGCCTGCGGATCGGAAGGTTGTAGGTTCGGGTCCTGATGGAATTAGGCTTTCTTAACAAATGACCATAGCTCCCAGGTGGACCAAGCCTTGTTTGCATACCACATGCAGTTATGGGAAGTAAAGGCGACCAGCATGACCACATCACCCACCAAGTGCCATTTGTCTATACACAATATATGTCTAGCCCTATATGCCCACAACACCTGTGCGCACGGAAAAAGGACCTTAACTCAATGTGGCGTCCGTGGCTTAGGTGTTGCGAGTCTGACTCATAATTCCAATGTTGCACAATCGAAACCCGTTGTTGAATTCTTATCACAGTATGGGACGTCGCAGGTCGACGCAGCCTAAACTGTGTACCAGGATGTATGTCCTGGGGAAGTAAAGACAGCCAGTGTAATGCTGACCACATTACCCACCTAGTGCAGATTGATGTTTAACAATTTGGGTACTTTGCCCATATGCCCGATGCACCTAAAGGCATGAAAACAGTTCTTTACTATGCATATCAATTCACTATCGCTAAAAAGCAGAAAGGTGCTAATGACATCTACTTATTTGTATTTTTTTCCTCTACTTAAACAAGTACTGTTCAAAACCTGTGAATTTATTTATGAAGCTTCTTGAATTGTCTGAACATTTCTCCAAAAATTTGCAACACTAACCATCACTAATGCAAACTGTAATAATGACAAATGTAAGGGGGACATACAAAGTTCATTGGTCAATTCCTTTCCTCATCACAGCAGATATGAAGTTCTTTGGCCATTTCTGTTTTTCAATACCACAGCACATACTGAGTTAACTGTCACGTTCTTTTCCTCATCACCGCAACAGATGCTGAGATAAGTGGTAGTTTTATGTCTTTTGTTCCCATCCAATTGCTAGGAAATTCTTTAGCACAAATGTTAATGAGCCTAGGTACATTTCTATCAGTCCCATTCATACATAATATAAGATTCAAATCAGATTTATTTCACTGTTAATATACATAAAGTAAGAGTACAGTTGCATTTGTGTCAATCCTAAAGAAATTAATGCAATCTTACCTCCACTCTTTGGGTCACCAGGTAGGCTGAGCTTTTGCTGAGAATGAACTCAACCAGTTCCTCTCCCACACACTTCTCTATACAGTGAAACAAGACATTGCGTCCCTGGAACAGAGAAACAAATCCACTGTTGTCAGACTCTACGGTGGCAGCCCTGGTAGCAATGAGGCCACATGCTGGCCAGCTGCCCCAAAAGCCTGGGATCCAAATCTGCACTGAGACATATATTTTGTTTTTATTGAGCTTGGCTCTTAGGTTGACCCAGCCTAAAACAGGTGCCAGGTAATGTCTGTGAAGTGAAGCCAACCAGTGAGATGCTGAATACATCGACAATTGATGACCACTTCTTTTTTTTTTTTTTAATGCTTCGTTTGAGTCTTGGCTCCCAGGTCGACCTGGCCTTGACTAGGTACCAGGTATACTCCTGGGAAGTAAAGGCGGCTGGCCTGGTAGTGACCACATCACACACCAAGTGCCGTTTGGTCTATAAAATATCGTTCTAGCCCTATATGCCCGATACACCTGAAAGGCGTGGCAATGGGTCCTTTGCTTTGACTTTTGTGTGAGTAATCATCTCAGATTTACAGATGATTGCTTGTTCCTTACCTCTTGGTGTTTCTACCTTCCTGCTGTATGCTCTTATTGCTGGCATCATTGAATTCATTCTTATCAAATGACCAAACAATTCACATCTTGTTTTTCAATAACTTTAATTACATGTGTTGTTCCAATAGTATAAATAATTTCTCACATTATCTTTTCTACTTCAGTTCTGTTCTTTTATGAAATTTATAAATTATTCCATTAAAAATATATGCAGATGTACATGAAGGAGACATAGCTGTACATGTAGGAGATATAGCTGTACATGTAGGAGACAGGAGCTGTACATGTAGGAGACATAGCTGTACCTGTAGGAGACAGGAGCTGTAGATGTAGGACACAGAACTAGGAGACAGGACCTGTAGATGTAGGATACATAGCTTTACATCTAGGAGACAGGAGCTGTAGATGTAGGAGACAGAACTAGGAGACGGGAGCTGTAGATGTAGGAGACACGAGCTGTAGATGTAGGAGACATAGCTGTACATGTAGGAGACAGAACTATGAGACACAACCTGTTGATGTAGGAGACAGGAGCTGTCGATGTAGGAGACAGAACTAGGAGACAGGACCTGTAGATGTAGGAGACAGGAGCTGTAGATGTAGGAGACAGAACTAGGAGACAGGACCTGTAGATGTAGGAGACAGGAGCTGTAGATGTAGGAGACAGGAGCTGTAGATGTAGGAAACAGGAGCTGTAGATGTAGGAAACAGGAGCTGTAGATGTAGGTGACAGAACTAGGAGACACGACCTGTAGATGTAGGAGACAGGAGCTGTAGATGTTGGACACAGAACTAGGAGACAGGACCTCTAGATGTAGGAGACAGGAACTATACATGTAGGAGACAGGAACTGTAGATGTAGAAGACAAGAGCTGTAGATGTAGGAGACAAGAGCTGTAGGAGACAGGAGCTGCAGATGTAGGAGACAGGACTAGGAGACAGGACCTGTAGATGTAGGAGACAGGAGCTGTAGATGTAGGAGACAGGAGCTGCAGATGTAGGAGACAGGAGCTGTAGATGTAGGAGACAGGAGCTGTAGATGTAGGAGACAGGAGCTGCAGATGTAGGAGACAGGACTAGGAGACAGGACCTGTAGATGTAGGAGACAGGAGCTGTAGATGTAGGACACATGTCCTGTGCAGCTCCATGAATGTCCTGTGCAACACCAATATCTGTTTCTCACCTCTTCATTCACTGCAAAATGTTTGCTGCTCTCCCAAAGTTCCTCATTCAATGAATCTATCATACCATTTCATTCCTTCTATACTACACAGGCAGCAGGTAATGAATGTACTTTGTTTTTTAACAGTATTTTTTTTTTATTCTTCCTTCATGCAGTTCTTCTTCTTTCCTATAATCCTGGAATGCTTGGCAGCGTCAGGGCTGGAAGCAGTGTCAGGGCTGGAAGCAGTGTCAGGGCTGCAAGCAGCGTCAGGGCTGCAAGCAATGTCAGGGCTGGAAGCAGCGTCAGGGCTGGAAGCAGCGTCAGGGCTGGAAGCAGCGTCAGGGCTGGAAACAGCGTCAGGGCTGGAAGCAGCGTCAGGGCTGGAAGCAGCGTCAGGGCTGGAAGCAGCGTCAGGGCTGCAAGCAGCGTCAGGGCTGGAAGCAGCGTCAGGGCTGGAAGCAGCGTCAGGGCTGGAAGCAGCGTCAGGGCTGGAGGCAGCGTCAGGGCTGGAAGCAGCGTCAGGGCTGGAAGCAGCGTCAGGGCTGGAAGAGATCTCTGGAATGGCCACTTTTGTTCGCTTTGCAAAAAGTACTTTTCAGTGTCTCTGATATTTCTGCGGTCCATATTCTGAGTGGTCAACCTCTGGCTCTGTTACTGTTGTATCTGTGTAGCTAGTATTCCTCTTTGTGGTGCCCTGTCTGATGCCAGTGTCTTATTACAAGGCCAAACCATTCGATTTATTGTCTACCAATATAGTATAATGCAGTATAACCACATATATTTTTGTTATTTGAAAACATCACTTGAAAACAACATCATTTCAAAACAATGTTTTCCGTAATGAATTTAAATAATGCGGATACAAACAATACATTGCACAATTTATTGCCAGGCAAATTTCGCTGCATCTCATCAGATGCGTTACTACAGAGTTACATCACCATAAAATAAAAAGCAACACTTAATACATTCATATTGCAAGGCATATTTCGCTGTATCTCATCAGGTGCATTACTACAGAGTTACATCTGTTGTGCAAAAAGATTGTGCAATGTATTGTTTGTATCCGCATTATTCAAACATCATTTCATTTCATTTCCTTTCTGAAAATAGTTTTTATTTAAGAACCACCAAAGTTGCGTCTGACATTACCTTGTAAAATAGAGCATCAATTTTTACTGGAGCCACTGGAATGACTGTCTTTAACAAGGCCGAACAGATGGGAGGGTGATGCTCCAGCGCAGCAAAGAACAATGGAATATCAACCTGCCAAGTGAAAACAAGAAGTGATGATGGTCATTTTTCTACACTGCTCATGTTCTGTGCTTCGTTTATGCTGTCTTTATTTGAGATACTGTCTATGTCCTTCTGTTTCTATCTGCACACCATCAATCTCATTCATCAGTCCCTATCCTCTTCCTCACTACCCAACATCAACCATTATCACAACAAACCACTATACCCCTTCTGGACTTACAAACAATGTGACTTATGTGACTGTGACAGGCCCAGGGTGGGCGTTATATACATTTTTATTAGGCTTAAGGCTACCCAAAAACCTGGAAAACTTGGCGTCACAAAGTTATAAAACAGACGGGAGCAGCCTATTCGCTTTCTTAGGCCTCTGCTGTTCGGACAAGTAACTTATAGTTCTCATTTTTCCATTGCGTTTAGGGGTTTAGTGCAATACGGGTTGAGGTTTGTAGGCATAGATAGGTTTCCATCTGTTCTAGGGTATTTTCAAAGACGTTGTGAATTTTTATGCATTATTATTTCTGGAGAACTTAGCTTATGTTCAATTAAATAAACAGATGAATGTGATAATTATAGTTCCAGTTGTTTTGATTCACATTAGGACTTGTGGTTAGTGTACCTAGTTTACTGTTACTGCTATCTAGACTGTATACACAACATTTCCTGTCTGGTCTTCTTTTTTTTTTTTTACAGGCAGCTTACGGTTCGGTTTTGGCTCCAACTCACCACGCAAAATTATTTGTAGGTTTGCAGTCAAGGAGTGTTCAAGGAGTAGGTTTTCAAGTTATCCTTTATAGTTACCTCCTCCTCTTTCCTCTATTACAATATACCATCTTCACTTTCCTTGTAGTACATTACTTACAACCTATGTGACTTATGATGCTCCGCATTTAGGAGGACAGTAAATATACTGCAGACTGTCTGGAACCACAGTTTGAATTAACATTTGTTGCAAATTATAAATCTGACTCAGGAATAGTTTCACTTATGGTCTGTTAGTTGGAAAGAAACTCCTTCACAAGCAGTTGAGACCCTTTACTATCTTTTCTCTTCCTCTTTTTTTTTTTTTCTTCCTTTTTGTCTCTCTGTTCTTGCTTCCCCTTTTGCACCTCCTTGTCCCTCCTCCTTCTCCTTCTTAAAGTCCACGCTGTGTGGCTTTGGTAGTCATGTCCACAACCTTCTGTTACGTGTAATTTCAGTCAACTCTGACACAGATAATCCTCCATGCCATGACGTTAAACTGTCAAGCATCTTTCATCTCCCTCTGCATCAGCTCCTCTCAAACTTTCCTATTGTCAGGACGTAATCAACTTTTCTCCTTCTCATCATATGACCAAACAATGTAGATTGTCACTTTCTGATGTGGCCAATCAGTTCTCTTCCTCCTGAGTCACTTTCTTTCAAGACATATTTATTACTCTTTTTATCTGTCCACAGTAGTCTTATCATTCGTCTATAAAACAACATCTCCGCAGCTTCCAAATAATTTTTATTTAATTCACTAACTGTCCATGATTTACTTCCATATTTCAAGATAGGATTTATGTCACTTTGTATGGCTTCCTCCCCCATCTCTTCATAATTATCCCATTTCTCTTCCTCCTTTGCATTGTTTTTTTGGGGTTTTTTTTTTTTTTTTTAAATATTTATTTTTAATTTTCTTTTTTTCTTTTTCTCCATTTATTCTTCATCATTCTGTTTCTCATTTCTCCCTTCTTCCTCGTCCAAGCTTCAACTTCTCATTCCCCATCAACTTCTCTTTTTTTTTTTTTCCCTGTCACTGCCACAATCATTATTGTGTACCATGCCGGTAAAGTATGCTGTCATGGTTCACCATTTCACATGATCACCATGACTATGGATCAAGACAATCTTCTTGTTTCACCCCACCCAGATACTTATATCTTTGCCTTCTGCTTGCCTTTTTTTCCATCAATGTTGCCATTCCTCCCCATGATATACCTCCCCCACCACCGCCCACAACAAAACATACAGACTATATACCATCTCTAAGTCTAAACACAATGTCTACTTCTAAATACCATGTCTAAGCCTAAATATCTTGTCTAAATACAATGTCTAAGTCTAAATACAATGTCTAAGGCTAAATACCATGTCTAAGTCTAAATAATACGTGACTGTTAAAAATTTAACAACTGTTCCATGAAGCTTTAACCAAATCATTATTGCATTACCTCATTATCCCCTTTAATTGAAATGTCCACTCTAGCGCCTCGGTCAAGTAGAGTGTGAACCATTTCTGAATTGCACTGTTCCAAAGCATAATATATTGGCGTTTTACTTCGGTCTATCTGTAAACAAACAACAAAGAAAAATAACAGTACAATTTATCAGACCTTCCATGGTATTCCTGCCATACTGTGCATGCTACTACTTTCTCGCTCCTTCTTCAGGGTGTGTTCATCACACCTACATAGGTATGTTCTCAGATCAGACTGTCTAGCTTCAGCATGTATTTATGTATCAGATACTTCTATACAAAGATTATATTTCAGGTAGTGGGGCATCTGATGAGAAGTGAGTTTGATTTTCTTACATCTGTGTCATTGAAACAAGTGCACACAGTGGCACATGGACGTTTCAAGGGCATGTGTCAAGCAATTGTGAAAATGAGTGCATTGGTAGTTCTAATAAGCTGTTTTACTAACTTTTATTTTCATTTTCAAACAAATATGTTTTAAACTATACCTAACACAAACAGCAAAATGATGTGAAATTGTTTCACACTACAGTTGATGTGGAGGTTTTTCTATAAGTTTTTGTTACCTCTTGCAGTTCTTAATTCAGTACTTTCAATTCTAACGCTTAAATCTCAAGAGCTAGGCTAGATGAATATACAGTCAGTCTGATGCTGGTGCTATCAGAATTTGAACTCCATGCTTGCTGCTGACGATTTGGTTGAAGCGTTTTTGTAAATGTCCTCTCAGAACTGTGACAAAGTCAATCATTTTTGGCCACTCTCATCAACCTTCATTTTAAGGTATCTCTTGGACAGCCTCATTTCCTCAGCCGATTTGTTTCCCATCTCAATGCCTGTTTAGTCATTCTCTGCCCATTTGTCTGCCTAATGTGCCCAGAACGCCTCATCTATGTCTTATACCCGTTAATACTACAGGTTGTTATACACACCAGATTCCTAAAATTAATGTTTATCTTGAGTTTCTGACGCAGCAATCGCTTCACCATCTGTGTATCTCCAGCTAGGACACAGTGAGCAAACTCCTGTTGATAAAATAAAAATATAATACTGACAAAATTTAATACAAATAATATAATTTCAACAGCAATAAAACATAACTGTCTTGTTTTAACAGAATAGCCGCAAGGTCAGAATCATGTCTTTTTGCATACAGAGTCCAGGACGCAGGTGATGAGTCGCAGAAATCTTACTGTTCTCTCACTGATGTGTTGATTTGAAATATGTTGTCCCTGGTTACAATGTGTCTGAATTTTGAAAGATTGTGTGCTATTGGGGACGGATGATCTTCACAGCTGGTTAGGGCTGATAGGGTCAACAGCACGCCACCAACTCAGGACATTACCTCCTAACCATTTTATGCCTCGTTGACCCGGGAGCCAAGGTCACAAACAATAAACTGCCAATTACTGCCTTTATTTTACCACTTTTACAGTCTGAGCATTAACGGCCGTATGGCTAATGCTGTTGCCACAACTGTGCAGGTAAAAGTATTTTATTTTGCCCCAACATTAAAAAAATACCCAGCCTTACCGAGGATTCAAACCCGGGTCTCCTGCTTGATAGCTCAGCGTTCTAACCATTCAGCAAGCCGCCCTTCGAAGCGAAGGTCAAGTTAACAACAATTTGCTGGCTTGATGCCTAGACTTTTTTACCTGCAATGATCATCTTGCTGCTACTTCACCATGGCTACAAAACTATGATATAGACTGTTTTAAACTAAATATTCACGAGGATATAGCAGGTTTTAAAAGTCATTGGTTAATACACTGACTGTTCTTTCTTTTCTATTTCTCTTTCACATAGTCATTCTCCTCCACCTTCCTTTATTGTACTCCTTTCTTTTCACTTTTTCCTTTATTCTCTTGTTTTTCTATAATTTTGATTTTAAACAAAACATAGCTGGCTCAGTGTGGATTGCAACTGAAGACCTTGAGGTCAGAAAACAATTCTCTTCACGCTTTCCTACTGTTGCTCTTTCCATAACTCAACAAAGCCATTCTTAACTTCAGTACAAGAAACTAGTTCAGCATTGCCATTTTTAATTTCAGTCCAATAAACTAATTCAATATAGTTACCCTTTACTTTAGTATAACAAACTAGTTCAACATAGCCATTCTTAACTTCATTACAAGAAACTAGTTCAACATAGCCATTCTTAACTTCAGTATAGGAAACCTGTACACCATAGCTATTCATACACTCAAGAGTTGCCCAGCCCGCAAGCTCAGTTGGTTAAACCAGCCTGCTTGGCGACCGGTGACAAAGTTCTTGTGGTCCGCACTTGGGGGTAGGCAATAAAAAAAAAATTTTCCAACATTTACGGTATCTATCATGGAATCAAGGCTGAAGGGTTGTTATATCCATAGTACCAAGCCAAAAGGTAATCAACTCATGGTTTCTGTATCAATTCGAAACCCCAAAAAAAGAGACACATAGAAATTCAATAGTACAAGAACCCAACTCACCATCGATGGCCGTATGCTGCTGATAACTCTAATGATATTCTCCGTACCAAGCTCCATGGCCAACTGGAGCAGTGTTTGGCCATTCTTGAAACAAACAAAAATTAATCACTGACGAATCTATAGCTCTACACATATATGTCTTATGCAGAACTATGTTGTACTTCTAATACAAGGACGCGCAGTGGTTCTTGGTTAGTTTACATTTGCAGAGCCATTTAATTTTCGAAGCTTCGCCACAGACCCCACACTTTTTAATATTCATGCTGAAGAACGTATTACAGTTTATGAATATTAGATTCACAAAAGCGATGTGAGGTTAAGCACTCATGTGCAGGATGTGATGCTTCCACTGGTGAGCCCAGGAGTAGAGTTTCATGTGTCATATATGGAAGCCTGCTTTGATGTTGAGGAATACCTATAATCTGCAACTACCGTCCCTTCAGGGTCGACCAGTCTACACGTAGGTGCCTGCATGGGTTCTCCAGGGGCAACACCTGCAGATAAGGGGACAAAACGCAAGTCAGACAAAAAAGGTTCATCCCTTGCAACGTTCCAGGGAGTTAACCCTGTCAAGAAATGCTCGATAAAGTCACATGTGTTGGCCAAAAGGGGGAAAAACAAATCACTGTTAACAGCACAACACATTTACATTACTCAGATGAATGAAAAGAACAAGAATATAATTTACGAACATTTGCATTCTAAACTTGACATGTTTTATACATGCAAACTGACCAAACTGACCAGTGTGTGATGTATGAAATAAATGTTTTCATTAAAAACACCTCCCCACGGAACTGGGAAATCAAAAATTAAACTGGGACTTCAATTAATCCTCCCCGCAGGGACAACAATTGTATTCATGATAACTTAATGTTCTTCTTAAGTGAGTTTGTATAACTACATTTTACTTCATTCCTTTTACTGTACTTCTGCTCTCCAATTTTAGAAACCAGCAAAATGTGCAACAGCCAACATTACTACTGACATACCTTCTGTACATCTACTCGGCACCAAGCATTGATGAGTCTACGGACGGTCACTGCATCGTCTCTGGCCACAGCTTCCCATACGCCAGGCTGTGAAGCAGGGAAAGTTCATCAATGTAAACAGTCGTTATATATTTTATGTTGCAACTGATGACAGTTGCTGTGAAATCTCCATGATGTGTGGTGTCAGCAGCGAGTAAACTTGTACCCGTGGCTTATTTTTGTGAATGTGTGCAGTTGTTTAAACCACTATGTAGGCGTATTATATTTTCCAGTGTGAATGTGGTAAGTGAACAAATGCGAGTGTGAGTGAGTCTATGAGTGGATATAAGTGTGTGACTTTCTGTTTGTAAGTCTGTGAGTGTGAGTGTGTAAGTATGTGAGTGTCAGTGAGTGAATTGGTGTGAGACAGAGTGAGTGAATGAGTGAGTGTGTGTGAGAGTGAGTGAGTATGAGTGTATGTGTGTCAGTGAGTGTGTATGAAAGTGTAAGAGTGAGTGAATGAGTGAGTTATTATGTGTTCCATTGTATTTTCCCACTATATATGCTGTACAACACTGGCTGGCCAAACCTTCTGGTGGCCAGTTATGCACTCCTTTCTGAAGGTAAGTGTTCAACTTCAGAAGACGAACAGAAGAACCTATCCCATAATTATTTCTCCTAAATCTCGTTACTGATCTTTGATATTTAAGTTCCATTTTATTGTTTACATTACGATCATGTCTCATTTCCACAAATGTAAACTAGACCCATGGATTAAACCAGTGGAAGATGTATCAAATAGGTAAAAAAAAAAACAGGACAGGCAAAAACTGTATTGAATAAAATCAATAAAACATGTTTTCCAATAACTCCATCTCACTGGAGGTCAGAAACAAGAATTCTCATATGCTGTACAGACACAGCGTTAATACTGGCCTATGGCTGGGAATCATGGACAATTCTGAAACAAGCTAAAAAAAAAAAAGAGACAGAGGAACAAAATGAAAGACGATTCTTGTCAGCCCTTTGTATGGCATAAAGGGGTGTCAGAACATGAACTGTACAACAGGTGGTAGTCAGCAAGGTACTCGATGATGGTGATGGCATCTTCAGAAAGGTTTGCTACAGTGTTCCCACTCCTGTTTTGAGAAACTACAAGAATGGTTTAACTGTTATCGTCAGTTTTGAATAGAATAGTCATCAGTGAGAACTGTACTAACCACATATCTGAGAAACATATCCCGAACAGAACCCGACACTCTAGGACATGTTGTCACCAGCTCTAGGGGGAACTCTCCTTGCTGTTGAAACAAGAGCTATGTATTAGTAAACATATCTGAAATATAAATCAGATCAATGGGAGACAATTTACTTAGATCTGGGTTCGTCCTTTTTAGGATGAAAATTTTGTGTTATTTCAATCGCCGCCTTAGCTTTTGCCAGGGGCCGCAATATAGGCAGGCCATAAATATGGCCAGCTGTCTGAACGCGGTTTCTGGGACCTCTCCACGGCGATCCTCATCCACATGGTGGCACTTTGTGTCATCGGGTGTTTATCGCTTGTGTGATGTCCTAGTGGGGTAGAAAATCAGTCAGTCAGTCAATTTACTTAACATAAGCTGAGGTGAATTAAGCACTAATATCACAGATTGTGAGAGATTTCCATAAGCGATCTGTTCCCATCTTTAGCAGCCAGCACAGAGTTCCTGTTTTCTGATTATCCCAAACAAAATACCACACTGTAGTCTAACTTCTCTAACATAATCTGAAATGACAAATCAGGCTTTTAACCCATTCACCTAACATGAAATATCAGGCTTCAAACCAACCACCTGATCTGATTAATCCGTCTCGGCACCCAACCATCATCATGTAGCAGGTCCTTTGCACAACGTAGCTCATATCACGGTTTGCCTGAAAGAAACTCGGTCTCTCGCCAGCTCTCCCGCCTCGTGCACTTTCATACTCAAGGAGTCACTTACATATATCCTGTGCCCATCTTCTTGTGGATCGGCCACTGCTCCTCCTTCCTGGTACCATGCCTTCTGCCATTATTTTTTTCATACACCCTGGCACTTCATATGACCAAAATATTTCAGCTTCAGAGACAGGATGCTGTTTGTTAGCTACTCTTCCTTGATGTTCAGATCTTTCAAGATGTCAGTATTTCTCTTCTTCTTTGTCAAAGATATTCTGAAAATCTCTAGCACCCACCAAAGACAAAACTGACTGTCACCCCAAAATAATAAATGATGAACACATTAAAAACGTCACAAACTTTGAATATCTAGACTCTATAATAAACAACAATGGAGACTGTTTGATAGAAACCAAAAGGAGGATGGCCATAGCAATGCAAAGACTGAACAGCCTTGAAAGTCTGTGGTGAACCAACGGCAAGGACATCAAAATGAGAAATTTGAGAGCATGCATCTTTCCTGTGGCAACATACAGATGTGAATCGCGGACTATCTCCAAATCCTTCAGAAAGACAGTAGGGGCTTTTTAGCTGAAATGCAAGATTCAAAGAATACGATAGACAAAGAAGAAAAGAAATACTCATATTTTAAAAGATCTGAACATCAAGGAAGATTAATTTACTGTCTCTTGACTCGAAAGCTGAAATATTTTGGTCATATCAAGCACAATGGCGGATTGGATAAAATAATAGCAGAAGGAAGGAGGTGCCGGAGCCTACCAACACGAAGATAGGCACATGATATAAGTGACTCCCTGAATGTGTACATAAGATAGAACAGCTGGCGATAGACTGAGTTTCTTTTAGGCAGACCATGGTGACAGCGACGATCTGCAAAGTACCTGCTACATGATGATGATGATGATAATGACGATGCACTGAGCCCACCACTCTCACTTGGTAAGCTAACCATTAATAACTATGTCATACTTGTAAAACAGAGATATCTGAGACAATATATTTTTGTTCAGGCCTTTCTGTCTTTCCAGATAATAGTCGTAGGGGGGCATAGAGATCACAGCCATTGGGGATCACAGTAAGTAGGAACTGTAGCCAATGGGGATGGCAAGTGTGAGTAGCAAGATGCCTTCTCCTCTATTGAGCACAACACCTGGGTAGTTTTCTAGAGACCATGTGTTGCCCATGCAGCATGATCCCTCCTCTCGGTCCCTGCCTTGTTTACGTCAAAGAAAAGGTAACATCAGTAAGTTTTAAACAATGAAAAGTATGTTCTTTCTTCTCCTCCTGCTTGCTGCTCCTAGGGCGGCTGCTCCTGCTCCTGTGGCTACTCCTGCAGCTGCTCGTGCTGCTGTGGCTCCTGGGGCTGCTGCTCCTCCTTCTTCTCCTGTTGTTGCTGCTCATGCGGCTGCTCCTGCTCCTGCTCCTAAGGCTGCTCCTGCTCCTGCTGCTGCTCCTCCTGTTCCTCCTCCTCCCGCTGCTGCTTTTTCCTTTCCTCCTCCTTTTCTTTTTCTTCTTCGTCTATTTTTATCCTCCAATAGAGCATAAGCCCTTAATGTAACACTCAAGTAAAGTCGTCATATCCTTTGATATTACATGCAATTTACCTCATCTTCCCCCAACCTTTTAATTCACTATTTAGTTCTCTCTTCCACATTTTTGGTATGCCTTTATTGCTATGCCCCTGGCCTTCCAGTGTTAGAATATTCTACTCATATTTGTTAAAATTTGTACTATCTTGTTTGGTTGTTATAAATGACGCTTTTATTATTATAGGATCCACGTTATCCACAGAATGGGAATATACTGTATCTGTATCAAGATAGTTAAATGTCAGGTCATAAAATATGTTGACAAATTTCACAGCGCTGTCTACAATGTTACCTTGTTGATATCATCAATGTTTCTGTCTAGAATCTTGCATTGTTGAAAATGTAGATGTCTCTTGTTGACAATGTAGATGTCTCTGTCTACAATTCTACAATGTTAAATTGTTGACAATGTAGATGTCTCTATCTACCATGTTACCTTGTTGACAATGTACATGTCTCTGTCTACAATGTTACCTTGTTGGCAATGTAGATGTCTCTGTCTACATTGATACCTTGTTGACAATGTTGATGTCTCTGTCTACAATGTTGCCTTGTTGAAAATGTCCATGTCCCTGTCTACAATGTTACCTTGTTGATAACATCAATGTCTCTGTCTAGAATGTTGCATTGTTGAAAATGTTGATGTCTCTGTCTACAATGTTGCCTTGTTGATAATGTCGATATCTCTGTCTACAATGTTGCCTTGTTGACAATGTCGATGTCTCTGTCTACAATGTTGCCTTGTTGACAATGTTGATGTCTCTGTCTACAATGTTACCTTGTTGACAATGTTGATGTCTCTGTCTACAATTCTACAATGTTGCCTTGTTGATAATGTCGATGTCTCTGTCTACAATGTTACCTTGTTGATAATGTCGATGTCTCTGTCTACAATGTTGCCTTGTTGACAATGTTGATGTCTCTGTCTACAATGTTACCTTGTTGACAATGTTGATGTCTCTGTCTACAATGTTACCTTGTTGATAATGTCGATGTCTCTGTCTACAATGTCACCTTGTTGATAATGTCGATGTCTCTGTCTACAATGTTGCCTTGTTGACAATGTCGATGTCTCTGTCTACAATGTTACCTTGTTGATAATGTCGATGTCTCTGTCTACAATGTTTCCTTGTTGATAATGTCGATGTCTCTGTCTACAATGTTACCTTGTTGATAATGTCGATGTCTCTGTCTACAATGTTACCTTGTTGATAATGTTGATGTCTCTGTCTACAATGTTACCTTGTTGATAATGTCGATGTCTCTGTCTACAATGTTAACTTGTTGATAATGTTGATGTCTATGTCTACAATGTTGCCTTGTTGACAATGTCGATGTCTCTGTCTACAATGTTACCTTGTTGATAATGTTGATGTCTCTGTTGACAATGTCGATGTCTCTGTCTACAATGTTAACTTGTTGATAATGTTGATGTCTCTGTCTACAATGTTACCTTGTTGATAATGTTGATGTCTCTGTCTACAATGTTACCTTGTTGATAATGTCGATGTCTCTGTCTACAATGTTGCCTTGTTGACAATGTCGATGTCTCTGTCTACAATGTTACCTTGTTGATAATGTTGATGTCTTTGTCTACAATGTTACCTTGTTGATAATGTCGATGTCTCTGTCTACAATGTTACCTTGTTGATAATGTCGATGTCTCTGTCTACAATGTTACCTTGTTGATAATGTCGATGTCTCTGTCTACAATGTTACCTTGTTGATAATGTCGATGTCTCTGTCTACAATGTTACCTTGTTGATAATGTTGATGTCTCTGTCTACAATGTTACCTTGTTGATAATGTCGATGTCTCTGTCTACAATGTTAACTTGTTGATAATGTTGATGTCTATGTCTACAATGTTGCCTTGTTGACAATGTCGATGTCTCTGTCTACAATGTTAACTTGTTCACAATGCTGATGTCTCTGTCTACAATGTTACCTTGTTGACAATGTCGATGTCTCTGTCTACAATGTTAACTTGTTGATAATGTTGATGTCTATGTCTACAATGTTGCCTTGTTGACAATGTCGATGTCTCTGTCTACAATGTTAACTTGTTCACAATGTTGATGTCTCTGTCTACAATGTTACCTTGTTGACAATGTACATTTTTCTGTCTGCAATGTTACCTTGTTGACAATGTAGATGTCTCTGTCTTTAATGTTACCTTATTGACAGTGTCATGTCTCTGTCTACAATGTTACCTTATTTACAGTAGCATGTCTCTGTCTACAATGTTACCTTGTTGACAATGTAGATGTCAGCGTTACACCGAAGAAAAGCCTCCACGATGTTGCAGTCTGGCTTGCCGTGCTTCAGGTAACACATGAGAGCAGTGTCCCCATTCTGTGCAACATTAAGAAGGAAAGTTCAGCTAGTCTAAGGACACGATACCAGCTACAAGTAGACATCTAGAAATATCCAGACAACTGCACTTACATCTTCTCTTTGGCGCTCTGCAGCAAAAATATTCCGACAAACAAACAGCTGAAGTGCTGTATTTGTCAGTGCAGAAGAGGCGCCCTGGTATAAGTAGGTAAAGGAAAGGACCTTTTTCCACGCATTGCATGTCTATAGTGCTAGACATATATTTTCTAGACCAACGGGACCAGATATGTAATGTGTACAACATCACTCCGGCCACCTTTACTTCCCAGGACTGAACCTGCTACCCACTCAAGGCTAGGTCGTCCTGGGAGACAAAGTTATTTTTTGAAAAATGTCCGGCTTCGCTAGGGAACGAACTCACGACTTTCCGAAGCGCAGGCGAGCGTCTAGCCGCCCGGCCACTGCGACTCCCAAGTTTGACATACTCTTCCCAAAATTCGGGGCTAACAGAGAACAGGTAGTACTGACTTCTGTTATACGGTAGCGCAGCCGCATCTGACCAAAACCTTATTATGTAAGACCGCCACAAAAATGGAAAGACATTTCATAGCGGGAAAAAACTAAAATTTAATTCTTGTACAAATTTCAATGTCGGCGTCTGTGGCTTAGGCGTTGCAATCGATCTTCGTACTGCCGGTGTGCCGGGTTCGATCCCTGCTGCGATCTGTCCCGTTTTGTTGGTTTCGACAGTGGTACTGAGAGGTGACCGTTCAGTAACCCTTTGCAAACTACTGGACGTAAATTTGCCTACAAAAATCACAAAAGCCCAAAAATTATGGGATTGGTTCTGCAATGTCCTGTAAAGGATACTCAATTTACTTTTAACTCCCTTCAATACACCATTATATAAGTCTCTAATTCCAGCCATTTGTCACGTTCCCCACATTATGCACTTTCTTTGGTCATCACACACAGGCTAACACAATGAAAGCCATATGATTACTTCCCTTGAACGAGATCTACAGTGACGATGAACGAATGACCTATTGCCGTGTTCTTCAGCACATTTTATCATTTGGAGTTTACCAAGTAAAGGACCATTTTCCACGCCTTTAGGCGTAGAGGGCATATAGGGCTAGTCCTATATTTTTAAAGACGAATTGGCACAAGATGGGTGATGTGGTCAGCATCACGCTAGCCGCCTTTACTTCTACTCAAGGCTGGGTGGACCTGTGAGCCAAGGCACGCCAGAGAGCGAACCCACGACCTTCCGATCCGCGGCCAGCGTCTAGTCGCTCCGCCACGGCGACTTGGAGGGTAATGCTCGTTGTATATGAATCTGGCTTACTATTTTTTTCCACATCAATGGCAAATATAACAAATAACGGTACGGGTAAACCTGCCTTTTTTCTTGAAAACGTAGCCTAATTGCAAAGCCTATTCTGAGAACTACAATAAACAAATGCGTTTTATGCACCGACATATCTTCTTCTGCCTTTCTGACCCCCAATAGAGCATTGGCCCTCAACTAACGCACGCCAAGTCATTTCATTCTTTACTATCGCATGCAGCACCTCTCCCTATGTTATCCGGATTTTTTTAACTTCAGTCTCTAGCTTCCTTCTCCGTGTGTATGCGGTTTTTTTTTTTTTTTTACTTCCTTTTTTTTTTTTTTTTTTCTATACCCCTGCTAGTTCCAGTGCAAAGATATTCCTGTTATACTGTTCTGATGTTTTCTCAATGTGTTTGTCCTACCTAACTCCGGTGTCTTTTCTTCACCTCTTAGTCTACTGGAACTTGTTTAGTTCTTTCCCAAACAGAAACCAGAAAAACGCCGACGAATAGAGTGACAAATAAATCATTTAATCGCAGTTCCAACTTTACAACAACCGGGTCACCTCATAATTTCTCCCTTCCTCTGCAAGCCTAATTCATACATAATGCCCTCCGTTGTCCCTTGTGAAATAATTGACAGACTGCAGTCTCGACACAGTAGATAGTATACACACGCAATAAATGCATAAGGAAACCATCACAAGTACCAAGACAAACAGTCCGTCTCTAGGAATGCAGTTTATCGTCGATGAAAACAGCAGTTACATTAATTACATACGAAGGACAAGCCATTGTACAAGCAATAGGAACTCTGGAAATTAAAACGACTACTCATCATCATCATCATCATCATCATCAGGTGCATTGCCGACTGTCGTGGGCGATCTCCATATTCCACGATCTCCTGCAGCATGTATTAGTTCGTGTGCTGACACACCTCCATGCCATGCAACAAGACTGTCAAGCATCTTCTCTCGTTGTCTTCCTCTATCTCTCCTTCCACAGATCTTCCCAGTGGTCACAACATGTTCTATTTTCCCTCTTCTCATAACATGGCCGAAAAATTATGACTGTCTCCTTCTGATGTCTGTGATAAGTTGTCTTCGGGCTCCTGCCTCTTTCAAAACCACTTCGTTGCTCTTTTTGACTGTCCAAGGTATTCTAAGCATTCTTCTGTAAAACCACATCTCTGAGGCCTCTAAAAATTGTTTGGTCTGCCTACCGATTGTCCAGGATTCACAGCCATATGTTAAAACTGATTGTATGTAGCAAGCAAGAATTCTTTTTCTAACTCTCAATGACAAAGATATATTGCACAAGATATTCTTCTTTTTATAAAATGCCGCTTTTGCCTGTCCTATTCTGTTTCTTTTCTCAGTTATGCATCTTCCATCCGATCTTATCCATGTGCCCAGATACTTAAATTTGTGTACTAGTCCTAAAATAACACCATCGACTTTTATTACAGATTTAAAAGACTACTAAATTTTATAATATTTTTTTTTTTTTAATGTCAAATCAATAGTCCTATAAACGTAAAGAATAAAACAAACCACAAAGAATCCGGTGAGAAAAACAGGCGAATGTGGAGTGAGTTACATGGATAGACAAGGACAGAATTCAGTGGGGGTTGCTTGACGTCTTATACACTTAAGAGGGCGGGAGAAGAAGAGTACCTGAAAGAAACAGGCTCTGGATCAGTAGAAAGGACTCGAAAGTTGCAATTAACCCTCCCTTCCCCCTTTTCTCCTGCATTCACATACCTGGATATGCCAGGGTGAAAGGTAATGAACGAACGGACTAACTGGTAAGCAAGGCACCAATGCATATGGGAAGAACCATGGACAAAGCAGATACAGTCGAGTCTGGATAAGTAGAAGTCACTGGGACCTAAGAAAAGGCTTCTACTTATCAGGATTTCTACTTATCCAGACAGTACACACAACAGAGAAAATTTCCGGGACTAAGCTGGTCATGTCGACTTAACCGAAATTAGACCTATCCGAGTTCGACTTAATTGGACTCGACTGTATCAGCAACGCTGTACAAACTGGGCTAGTGGATAATAAAGACCTTCTGACACTTACACAATTGCATGACCTGGTAGTCAAGCACGCCTATGCCACATTGGAGACCGAGATAGGAGACATTATAAACAACTCCTCATAACAACCACCAGTAGATGTATCTTGAAGTGGCTGCTGCATGGGAGAACTGCGTACAGACAAGAACACCGGGTGTTATGACGCTGTCGATTGTTACGACACAATTAAGTTACGTAAAGGACCCCTTTTGCGGGCATTCAGGTGTTTGACCGCGGCCTTCTCTATTTATAGGCCAACTGGGTCAACGGGGATTTCCGTTCTTGTGCAAGTACGGAGTCCCTCTGCGTTCACAGTTTTTAATCGAGGAGCTGGTCGTGGTTTGACATAAGTGAGTGATAACAAAACATGGAAGATAACATTTCAGAAACAAATACCTCGTTCTGTCGGTTGATCTGCGCACCTAAATTACGCAGCAAATACACCATTCTTGACCCCTGCACTCCAGACGTAGAGTTCATGATGAAAGTGTCAGTGGCAATAAAAAACACATTCCGCATCTGTTGAAGAGAGAGAAATAGAGGTTCTTTATTTTTAATTCCAGATTTGGTCGGGCACGAAACAAGTGTTCCCAGTTTTGATGGCCTGTAAAACAGCCTTCGCAGTTTTTGTCGGCCGCGGGTGTAAAGATTTTGAGAAACAATGCCTAAATACTTTTCTCAGGATACAGTTAGCGAGTCAGTGAGTTATGTGATGCCTTACACAGACAGGTGGTTGCTCTGAGAAGTTAGATTAATCATCATCGTTGTCCTGTAGTGCCATTATAGCTCCTATGTAATGCCTTTGATATCAGGATGGATTTCCAGTGCAGCACTTTCAACTACTCTCCCATCAAAGTCAGTTTGTTTGGACGTCAAAGTTCAATCCGCCATATGAGATACAAACCAAGGCTTTATCCAACTCCTGGGCAATGGGAAACTCCCGAACAGCTGTGCACAGTAGACTAAGCCGCAGGCGAACAAAGTGTGTTCTTGGTTCAATATTTTTGGTATTACATTATACCTGTTCCTCACAATCACTCTATATCGCTCCTGAATGTCTTTATCCTCTCTTAGAATGTCTTTGTTTAGTCTACAGTTTTTCATCTCTTTCTTTCCCCTCTTCAGTCGTACATTTAATTTTCCACATAATAAGACATGATCACTGTTATAGTCAGCACTAGGTCTTGTCTTAACATCTGTTAGCGCATTTCTAAACCTTTTATTATTTAGTATATAATCTATTTGATTGAATTTTTTTTTTTTTTATCTGGACTTTTCCACATGTATAGTCGTCTCCTATGGTGTGTAAACCAAGTGTTTCCAATCATCATATCATTTATTGTCACCCATTCTACCAGAGTTTCACCTCTTTCATATCTTGATTCTCAACCTTATTCTCCAACTACATCTTCCGTTTTCTCTTTCCCAACTTTTGCATTAAAATCTCCCAATATTATTTTCATTTATGGTGATTTTGTTTGGGCTATTGCCAGATTTAAACGAATATACTAGTTAAATATAAAAATGTTTTTCTCATATTCCTTTCTAGTTTGAATATGTGTGTATACCTATATACGCGTTCTGTTCTCGAGCTTATTCCTAGAATTTTCGATGGGAGTACTCAGTGGACTACCAGGAACACACACCCCTTACCCCCCAAAAGGAACTGTCAGAGTGAAAAAGCAACGTATCGTTAGCCCGGGGTGGTGACGTCACGTCAAGCTGATGACGTCAGCAACAAGACCTAACATCCTCAGAAGGCGTACAAATCTAGTACAAGGAAATCAAATCTATCACCTGTAAACCCCTTAAAACGTTACTATCCGGGTACCTTCAAACCTATTTGAAACAGATGATTACAAATTACCTTCTAACTGAAAGACGAAACAAGTACGACTGAAAGTTCGGTCAAACTAGCCTTTTTAATAAATACCTGAGGCTGAAAGATTCTATGACAGCCTGGGTGCCCATTTATTGAATCCAAGTCTCTCGTTGTATGGATATTATGAACAGATGACTGCGGAGAAATTGATAGTCTGGCCGCGCCAAAATGGCGCCATAATTGCTACTATGAGAGACTTCAAGTGGGATCTCAAGGGATGTTATCGATATATTACCATTCAATCAGGTAACCGATTTTCTCCCCTTCTTATTTCAAAAGGCTCTGATGTGTGTGCATGCGTGCGTGCGTGTGTGCGTGTGTGTGTGTGTGTGTGTGTGTGTGTGTGTGTGTGTGTGTGTGTGTGTGTGTGTGTGTGTTAAACGGTCCCAATGTTAACAATAACTATGTGCGAAAGGATCCAAAGGCTAAATGTATATGATAAAATGAATTAACAAAACAAATTGTGATAAGTCAGTGGAGTGAGTGAATGATGTTCAGCTTCTGTTAATCCCGTCATCCCCTTGTAGGGTGAAATTTTGCGTTATTTGAAGGCCTATTCTGGCTCTTGCCAGGGGCCCGCAATATAGCCCGGCCATACATATGGTCTAATGGCTGAACACGATTTCTGGGACCTCTCCACGGATGATCCTCATCCACATGGTGGCACTTTGTGTCATCGGGTGTCTATGGCTTGTGTGATGTCCCTAGAAAATATAGTGATGTTCAGCTCGACAGCACACAATCAGCGATAAACGCTCGGTGACACAGTGCCACCATTCGAATGAAGATTATCCCAGAAACCCCTTTCAGCCGACTATACCGAATAATAATTTTTCAAATGTTTATTTACGTATAATACTGTCAAAAAGTAAATTATAATTTAATCGCATATCCTTCTTTTTCTCCTCCAAAATTGAACTCGGCGAGATGTTTGGGGTGGGCGCTGCGAGGTGTTTTTTGCGGGGGCGGCGAGGTGTTTGGCGGGGGGGGGGGGTGGCGGCGAGGTGTTTGGGGCTAGGCGGGGCGGGGGCGGATGTAAGGATGGATAGTTTCTGCACTTTTTCCAATGCATTGTACAAGCTGGTGTGTACTTCTGGTAGTTTGCTCCTGATGATGTCGCTCCATAACTTGTGTGGTCTTCCCCTTGCTCCGTGTTCATTATATTTCTTTAGCGTGGCTCTCTGTGGCAGTTGGACCAGGGCATTGTTGTCAGGTGGCCAAACCATCTCATTTCTTGTTCTTTAATCCATAAATATACATATCCTTTAGGGTTAATAATCTTACTCTCCTACACAGTCGGGGGCCCTAATATAACCGAACGGTTCCACGTGGTTTCTTGGACTTGTACCAGCAAGTAAAAATGTCAAGTACCTTTTTCCACTCCTTTAGGCGTATAGGGCATATAGGGCTAGACCTATATTTTATAGACCAGTCGGCACACAAAAAAGGATGTCAGTATTACGCCGGCCGCCGTTACTTCCCTGGACTACACCTGGTACCCAATCAAGGCTGTGAGCCAAGATCATTTTTTTTTTTAAGTCTGGCTCCGCCAGGTAGCGAACCCACGACCTTCCGATCCGCAGGTGAGTGTCTAGCCGCTCCACCACAGCGACTCCCACTTGTGGCGGGGCATAGGACAGTAGGAATAGATAAAACTATTTTTCATAAAATGTGCGCATTGTTTTCAGTTCATCATCATGTAGCAATTCCTTTGCAGAACGTCGCTCTCATCACAGTCTGCCTGAAAGAAACTCGGTTGTTTTTGGCTTCCATGATGAGTTTCTTGGGATAGTAGTGTGGTAGTTTCCCGTTGCTTTCCACACCCACATTGCTTTAGACCATGTCCTCAGCCTTCAGCAACCTTTTCGATTGTTAGGGCAAGTGAGTGCCCTGCACTGTGACGCTCCTGCTACACTGACAGCTAGAGAAATAAACAACACAATAAAAATGAGAATCGTCAAATGTCATGTATACTGCTGTCTGGTGCAGAAACTTGGACAATGAACAGACAACGAGAGAATCGAACTGAGTGTCAAGAAATGTAAGGTCACGTTAGTTGCGTATCCTTTATAGAACGTTGCAGAACCAACTCCAACAACCCCCTGGCTGTTGTGTAGTTTTTCTAGGCAAATTAAAACCAACGCAAGGCACATGGCCCGCATCTGGGATCGAACCCGGCATCCCAGCATTACGAAGCGTTCGCATCGACTTAGCCACAGAGCCGACCAAGAAATGTGGATATACAAAATATTAGGTCATATCTCGTGGAGACAGAAACAGTGTGGCTTCCGGGACTCACTGTCGGGAGAACAAGAATAAACTCACTGCCTGTTGAAAAGCATGTCGTAAGAGCCAATTAAATGGGACCCTCCTTCGAAGTCCGTGTATATCTGCCTAAGAAGCAAGGAACCAACAGTCTGCATGATAAAGATATCAAGAAAAGATATAAAACGGAACGAAAATTATATTGAAAAGCTTAACAATATAACACATACAAGCAGTATATGCTAAAGAGTCAGACTCGTGAAACTCATGTGCACGCAACAGTCCAGAAAGGGACGAATAACCAGAAATTTCCGCCTGAGTGAACGCGAAAAATAGATGAAATCCAGAGGTTCTGAAAATACTAAAATGACAAAATAAATACTAGGAGACCTTTTTTTTAAAAGGAGACTAAATATTTTAAAAGACATAATACGATTTTAACAACTATACTGGAGGTTGGCTGTGGCTGAGTCGATGCGAACGCTTCGAAAATGCCGGGGTGCTGGTTTCAATCCCAGCTGCGGGCCTTGCGCTGGTTTTGACAGTGGTATCAGTGGGCCGACCGTGCAAAAAGAAATGGCAAACTACTGGATGTAAATTTGCCTAGAGAAACCACACAAAGCCAGGGGCTGCTGGGGTTGGTTCTGCAACGTCCTGTAAAGGATACGTAACTAACAAACTGGAGGCAAAGCTAGCGGGCAACACAGCAAAGAGGTAGACAATATTATAGGGGGGAGGACTACATAAACAGATGGGTAAACATCAGCCTGAGAGAGTATACAGCCAAGACAAGAGAGTGTGGAAGATCCACTGCAGCCAGCTTTCATTGTGGAGACGACACCTGATTGATTGACTAATAAACCCAGTATGAGTTCACCGGTATAAATGGTTAAACTGCTTGCAAACAAACCTCTTTTACTTTACATTGATGACACACACTAAAAGGTGTATTCTTCTGCTCATATATCGTTCTTTACTGTTTGCTCAGGGACCCATAGAAATTGATTGATTGCCTGCGATAGATTTCACTGCAGTCCAGTTGAAAAGGTGAGTACACAGGGCAAACAACTGCAATCATTCACCGCAAGCAACTTCAATCATTCATTACACAGGAGAACGTAGATCACGTTCGCTTGATATCAATCAAACGCGGACGAGATTTTACGTCCCATCGGTAAGCTTTGGGAATATCTAGGCATAAAATATTCCAGGCATAGCTGTAATTTATATGCATTTTTTGAAGGCCTGTCTGCCTTGTCATCCATCTACCTATCGGTACAACCGTCTGCCCATGCATCCACCAACCCATCAAATCAGTTATTAATCATTCAAAGATAAGGAAAGGAAAAAAAAGGAAACGAAAGAAAGACAGACAGACAGACAGACAGACAGAGACAGACAGACAGACAGACAGACAGACAGACAGACAGACAGACAGACAGACAGACAGACAGACAGACAGACAGACAGACAGACAGACAGACAGACAGACAGACAGACAGACAGACAGACAGCCAGCCAGCCAGCCAGCCAGCCAGCCAGCCAGCCAGCCAGCCAGCCAGCCAGCCAGCCAGCCAGACAGACAGACAGACAGACAGACAGACAGACAGACAGACAGACAGACAGACAGACAGACAGACAGACAGACAGACAGACAGACAGACAGACAGACAGACAGACAGAAAGAAAGAAAGAAAGAAAGAAAGAGAAAGAAAGAAAAGAAAAGAAAGAAAGAAAGAAAGAAAGAAAAGAAAAAGAAAGAAAGAAAGAAAGAAAGAAAGAAAGAAAGAAAGAAAGAAAGAAAGAAAGAAAGAAAGAAAGAAAGAAAGAAAGAAAGAAAGAAAGAAAGAAAGAAAGAAAGAAAGAAAGAAAGAAAGAAAGAAAGAAAGAAAGACCGGGAATATTTCAGAGAGACATACGTAGGATTCTTTCTAACAAGCAACAGAAATGTCAAACGTCATGTGACAAAATGGCGGCCCGTCCATCTGATTGTTATCTACATTATTCAAGGGTTTTAGAATAGGCAAAACATTTGTAAACAAATTGTCAGAATGGATTTTTGTTTGCGAAATCGTGCTCCTTCTCTCTGTCTCTCTCTCTCTCCTTCTCTCTCTTTCTCTCCTTTTCTCTCTTTTTCGCTCCTTCTCTCTCTCTCTCTCTCTCTCCTTTTCTCTCTTTCTCTCTCTTTCTCTCTCTTTTTCTCTCCTTCTCTCTCTTTCTCTCCTTCTCTCTCTTTTTTTCTCTCCTTCTCTCTTTTTCTCTCCTCTCTTTTTCTCTCCTTATCTCTTTTCTCTCCTTCTCTCTCCGTCTCTATCCGTCTCTCTCCGTCTCTATCCGTCTCTCTCCGTCTCTCTGTCTCTCTGTGTCTGTCTCTCTGTGTCTGTCTCTCTGTGTCTGTCTCTCTGTGTCTGTCTCTCTGTGTCTGTCTCTCTGTGTCTGTCTCTCTGTGTCTGTCTCTCTGTGTCTGTCTCTCTGTGTCTGTCTCTCTGTGTCTGTCTCTGTGTCTGTCTCTCTGTGTCTGTCTCTCTGTGTCTGTCTCTCTGTGTCTGTCTGTGTCTCTCTGTGTGTCTCTCTGTGTCTGTCTCTGTGTCTGTCTCTGTGTCTGTCTCTGTGTCTGTCTCTGTGTCTGTCTCTGTGTCTGTCTCTGTGTCTGTCTCTCTGTGTCTGTGTCTGTGTCTGTCTCTGTCTCTCTGTGTCTGTGTCTGTGTCTGTGTCTCTGTGTCTCTGTCTCTGTGTCTGTGTCTCTGTGTCTGTGTCTCTGTGTCTGTGTCTCTGTGTCTGTGTCTCTGTGTCTGTGTCTCTGTGTCTGTCTCTCTGTGTCTGTCTCTCTGTGTCTGTCTCTCTGTGTCTGTCTCTCTGTGTCTGTCTCTCTGTGTCTGTCTCTGTGTCTGTCTCTCTGTGTCTGTCTCTGTGTCTGTCTCTGTGTCTGTCTCTGTGTCTGTCTCTGTGTCTGTCTCTGTGTCTGTCTCTGTGTCTGTCTCTGTGTCTGTCTCTGTGTCTGTCTCTGTGTCTGTCTCTGTGTCTGTCTCTGTGTCTGTCTCTGTGTCTGTCTCTGTGTCTGTCTCTGTGTCTGTCTCTCTGTGTCTGTCTCTCTGTGTCTGTCTCTCTGTGTCTGTCTCTCTGTGTCTGTCTCTCTGTGTCTGTCTCTCTGTGTCTGTCTCTCTGTGTCTGTCTCTCTGTGTCTGTCTCTCTGTGTCTGTCTCTCTGTGTCTGTCTCTCTGTGTCTGTCTCTCTGTGTCTGTCTCTCTGTGTCTGTCTCTCTGTGTCTGTCTCTCTGTGTCTGTCTCTCTGTGTCTGTCTCTCTGTGTCTGTGTCTCTGTGTCTGTCTCTGTGTCTGTCTCTGTGTCTGTCTCTGTGTCTGTCTCTGTGTCTGTCTCTGTGTCTGTCTCTGTGTCTGTCTCTGTGTCTGTCTCTGTGTCTGTCTCTCTGTGTCTGTCTCTGTGTCTGTCTCTCTGTGTCTGTCTCTCTGTGTCTGTCTCTCTGTGTCTGTCTCTCTGTGTCTGTCTCTCTGTGTCTGTCTCTGTGTCTGTCTCTCTGTGTCTGTCTCTCTGTGTCTGTCTCTCTGTGTCTGTCTCTCTGTGTCTGTCTCTCTGTGTCTGTCTCTCTGTGTCTGTCTCTGTGTGTCTGTCTCTCTGTGTCTGTCTCTCTGTGTCTGTCTCTCTGTGTCTGTCTCTGTGTCTGTCTCTCTGTGTCTGTCTCTGTGTCTGTCTCTCTGTGTCTGTCTCTCTGTGTCTGTCTCTCTGTGTCTGTCTCTCTGTGTCTGTCTCTGTGTCTGTCTCTCTGTGTCTGTCTCTCTGTGTCTGTCTCTCTGTGTCTGTCTCTCTGTGTCTGTCTCTCTGTGTCTGTCTCTCTGTGTCTGTCTCTCTGTGTCTGTCTCTCTGTGTCTGTCTCTCTGTGTCTGTCTCTCTGTGTCTGTCTCTCTGTGTCTGTCTCTCTGTGTCTGTCTCTCTGTGTCTGTCTCTCTGTGTCTGTCTCTCTGTGTCTGTCTCTGTGTGTCTGTCTCTCTGTGTCTGTCTCTCTGTGTGTCTGTCTCTCTGTGTGTCTGTCTTTTAAATGTGTCCTACTCCATTTTCCTTTCCGTTATTGCATCCTTCCATCTTCTAATTACTTGTTCTTTCATCCATGGCCTTCTTGCTTTTTTTTTTTTTTTTTTTTTTTTTCTATTGCATCTTGCTTAATTCTTCCTTCTTTCCTCCTCTTCTTACTTCTTCCTCCAACCTCCTGCTTTTGTGTTGTTTCTCTCCCTTTTCCTATCTTCTTCCCTCTGATTTATTCTGCCTGCCTTTTTTCTTATAGCTGATCTTTGCTCTAACCCCCCCCCCCCCCCACACACACACACACACACACACACACACACCGGCTTCATTTTCCCCATTCCTATTGCTTCATTTTCCCCACTTCCCTTGCTCAATTGCCCCTTCTTTTTCCCCCTTCTTCAAGCCTACCGTCAGCGAGAAGATGACGCTTGATGTTGAGAAATTGTTTCATCCTTGATGCAGGCGTTGGTTGTGACATTTCTGCACAGCCTCTTGTCCCACCAACTACCAATAATATCAGATACTGACAAGCCTTATGTTGATCTGTTTAGAGTCTTCACGTGTCGTTGCGGGTCTTCTCCTGCCGTCATGTCTTCTGTCTTTATAGGGCGTTTTATGCCCTTGTAGATCTTTGCTTGCCTCGACGTGTCAGGGTGTTTTTGGGCAGAATTATGAGAAAGGAAGACTGGAATATTTTTAATAAGTTGAAAGAGTAATGGAAACGGTAAAAGTGAGAAAGACATTAGAGAAGGTGGTGGCTGCTCTATCGTCGTGGTAGGTAACAATGTCAGTTGACGCCAAAACAAGGGAGGCTTCTTGAGATTCATGTTTGAGTTAGAAGTAGAAAGGAGCACTTATGGGTTACACCTTGTACCATGATGTCGATTAGTTGAAAAAACATAAACATACTAGGGAAGTGTCAAATGAAAAACTTTAAAGTGTGATAGAGATTACAATAGCTGTGACATCTTCTTGTAACCTATCAACGTTGTTAGGGATGTCAAGAGTGTTAAGCACGTTGCACCACCGTGCAGGAGAGCACGGTGACGTCCTAATGACAGTTTAGATATGGCAGCCACACCTTTAATATGTACCACAGAAGAGGAGCGTTCTGTTACCCGTTTTTCGATCAGTGGAAGGGTGAAACCTTTAGAAATTGGTAGATGAAAGTCCAGTCTGGTGACGTATATCTATCAGTCTAGCAAGTGTCCTTGGGGAACCTTCCTCCACTTTTCGAGTGCGTCCTAACCAAATTAACCTTTCTGAATATACAAGGTCGACAATTAGGCAATGCGACTAATTCCATTTTTAAAAAAATCATCAGCAGTTGAAGATATAACCTGCATTTTGTTCAAAGAAAGCCTTTGCTTCATAGATGGCGTTTTTGTCTTGGTCATAATAAAATCAAACTCATTACTTAATTGTCGGACCTTATATATTGTGCTTATGTGTCCTGTGGTGTGGTGGGTGTGCAGTGGTGTGTGGGTGTACTGTGGTGTGGTGGGTGTGGCTACGACAAACGTGACTGTTAAGAAGTGTAGAATATTGGGAAGTTGTGTATGCAGGATTCTTTGCGCATCAAATATTTAACTGGTTCACTTTACGTGCAAATGCTTCGTTGTCAAAGCTATTGTTAGAAAACTCTGAAGGCTACAGTTTTAGTGTCTCAAACTTCTCAAATCCAACGATTTGCGCCGACAAATCAATAGAAAAAAAGTACTATTCTTCATCGCCAAACAACCAGGATTTAGGAGGTAAAATATAAACAAGTGACAAGGAGAAAGAGCAAAAGCGTTTTGAGGCGGTATTTTGTCCAAACGGATAAAGACGACAGGACAATGTGATGCAACACTCTAGAGCAGTTGTCACAAACTGGGGAGAGGATGGGGAGGGGGGAGGATAGGGAACAGGTTTCAAAATGCGCGTCAAGCAATTTTGAAATTCACTGCATTTGTATTTGTAACAATCAGCTATATCAGTTATATTATTTCTCCGAATAAGTTATTTAACAAAAATTTTGTTTTACTATTTATAAAACAAAAAGCCTAGGATATTTATTTTTTCAATTAAAGGCATTGTATGTCTACAACAATGGAGACTGTTCAACAGCAATTAAAAGGAGGATGGCCTTGGCAATGCAAAGATTGAACAGCCTTAAAAGTCTATGGTTAAGCACCAGCAAGAAGATAAAAATTAGAATTTTGAGAGCATGCATCTTCCCTGTGGCTACATACGGATGTGAGTCGTGGACTATCTCATAGTCCTTAAGAAAGAGAATAGGGGCTTTTGAGCTGAAATGCTATACAAAGATTCTCAGAATATCTTGGACAAAGAAGAGGAGAGATATTGACATCTTAAAAGACCTGAACATCAAGGAAGATTAGCCAATAAACACCATCCTTTCTCGGAAGCTAAAGTATTTTGGTCATATCAAGCGCCACAACGGATTGGAAACAACTATAGCAGAAGGCATGGTACCAGGAAGGAGGGGCAGGGGCCGACCGACACGAAGATGGGCACAGGATATAAGGGACTCCTTGAGAACTGTATTGAAGGGTCGCGGCCTCTATGGGTGTCATTACAACACGAAGAACTGTTTTGAAGGGTCGCAGCCTCTATGGGTGTCATTACAACATGAAGAACTGTACTGAAGGGTCGCGGCCTCTATGGGTGTCATTACAACACGAAGAACTGTATTGAAGGGTCGCGGCCTCTATGGGTGTCATTACAACATGAAGAACTGTACTGAAGGGTCGCGTCCTCTATGGGTGTCATTACAACATGAAGAACTGTACTGAAGGGTCGCAGCCTCTATGGGTGTCATTACAACACGAAGAACTGTATTGAAGGGTCGCAGTCTCTATGGGTGTTATTACAACATGAAGAACTGTACTGAAGGGTCGCAGCCTCTATGGGTGTCATTACAACATGAAGAACTGTACTGAAGGGTCGCGGCCTCTATGGGTGTCATTACAACATGAAGAACTGTACTGAAGGGTCGCGGCCTCTATGGGTGTCATTACAACATGAAGAACTGTACTGAAGGGTCGCAGTCTCTATGGGTGTCATTACAACATGAAGAACAACTGAAGGGTCGCAGACTCTATGGATGTCATTACAACATGAAGAACTGTTTTGAAGGGTCGCGGCCTCTATGAGTGTCATTACAGCATGAAGAACTATATTGAAGGGTCGCGGCCTCTATGGGTGTCATTACAACATGAAGAACTGTACTGAAGGGTCGCGGCCTCTATGGGTGTCATTACAACATGAACAACTGTACTTAAGGGTCGCGACCCCTATGGGTGTCATTACAACATGAAGAACTGTATTGAAGGATCGCGGCATTTGGAATGTTGAGAGCCAGTGCTCTAGAGAATCTCAGACGTAGCACTTTCATAGACACTGTTTATAAATACGGTGTCAGAATTCAACACACAGGTAGAAGTGCGAGGCGGCAGATACAATCCACCGTCGTCTGACAGTGTAGGCTTTGCTCATATCAAACAGTTGTTGATGATCCCTCACAAGTGATGGGGAGCAAACTTTTATTCATCCACCATGAAACTATAGTTGAATGTTTGTGAGTGCAGAGGTGACATCAGCCCAGTATGGTCCCTTAACGATCTAGAACCATGAGGGAAGGGAACAAGGCCTGTGGGTAAAGGGCCTTTCATATGGGTCTTTCTAGTATACCTGTGCTGCCTAGGATACACTCCAAAAAATCAGAGTGCATGTATCTGAGAAGCGCGGAACAAACAACTGACATTTAAATAAGCCAGATTTGTAAAACGGATGTGCACGCAGCACTTAAGGTCTGCAACCAGAATACAATTCAGTAGTAGTAGGAGAAGTTCGGTGTACGTTGTGACAGCAGGAAAACTAGAGGGAAAGAAAGGTAGAGGAAGCCGGAGAGAGAAGATGCTGGAAGATCATCTGTGTCAGAGCTGACTGCAAGTTTACGAGACAGAAGGTTGTGGATAGATATGACTACCAACGCCCGACGGCATCGACTTTGAGATAAAGTAGACGAACAGCCAGAACGGTTTCCGGACCTGACAGCCGCTGAATGCGAAGAAGATGATTCTACAAACCTGTCAGATTGTTCCATGTAAACAGTTTCCTGAGTGTGACACTCATCATCAAGTGCCTTGCCGGCTGCCAAAGGCATTCTTGTGTCACCACAGATCTCGGTCTTCGGTGTTCTGGATCAGTTCCACTGATGTTATTCCTCCATGCCACTGTCTCAAGTCATCTACCATCATTTCTCTTGGTCTGCCTCGGCCTCTTCTACAAGTGAACTTTCCAGTCGTCACAATATATTCCAGTGCTCCTTTTCTCATTACATGACAAAAGACACCACCGATCAAAAAACAAAACTTTTTAATACATTTCCTTTAGGACACTGGTGTGAAAATCAATTACAACATTTTACTTACATCCTCGAAATCTGGGCCACAGTTTCATTGATGCAATTTTTTAAACTCCATGACATTGTTTCCATAGGTTGTTTAGAACATACTTTAACCTTTGGCGCTCTCTCTCTCCCTCCCTCGCTCCCTCTCTCCCTCCCTCGCTCTCTCTCCCTCTCTCTCTCTCTCCCACCTTCTCTCTCTCCCTGTTCCTCTCCTCTCTCTCTCTCTCCCTCTCTCTCTCTCTCTCCCTCTCTCTCTCTCTCTCCCACATTCTCTCTATCTCCCACCTTCTCTCTCTCTCCCACCTTCTCTCTCTCTCCCTCTCCTCTCTCTCTCTCCCTCTCCTCTCTCTCCCTCTCCTCTCTCTCTCCCTCTCCTCTCTCTCTCCCTCTCTCTCTCCCACCTTCTCTCTCTCTCCCACCTTCTCTCTCTCTCTCCCACCTTCTCTCTCTTTCCCACCTTCTCTCTCTCCCACCTTCTCACTCTCTCCCTCTCCTCTCTCCCTCTCCTCTCTCTCTCCCTCTCTCTCTCCCACCTTCTCTCTCTCTCCCACCTTCTCTCTCTCTCCCACCTTCTCTCTCTACTTTAACCTTTGGCGCTCTCGCTCCCCCTCCCTCGCTCTCTCTCTCCCTCTCTCTCTCTCTCTCCCACCTTCTCTCTCTCTCTCTCTCTCTCTCTCTCCCTCTCTCTCCCTTTTTCTTTTTTCTTTTAGGATATTTTTTAACCTGAATTTTATTTCTGAATTTTTTTTCTGGGACACTGCTAATTTTTTTAAGTCGTCATATTTATTTTATATCTCTTTATCATGAGCCTGTTTCTTTGAAAAAAACTGTTAACTGTGATATGTTTCCCTAACGACGATATTTTCGAATTTTGAAAACACCTCCAGGCAACTTCCCTAGCACCAACAAATAAGAAGGAATTGCGGTACTGACTTTATTATATACAATTGTTGTTGTTATTTTTATTTGTCAACAACATAGAAACAGTTGAACACCAGCCTATCCTTTGTCTCAAATACTAAGCAATAAAAAAAGCCCTTCCCCTACCCACAGCCTACCCCCCTCCCCCTACTCACCCCCCTCCCCCTACCCACCCCCTCCCCCTACCCACCCCCCCCCCACCCCCACAGACACACACACACAATTCCCACAACATACACACAAAAAAGAAAATCTCCTGTCGCTAGTTCAAGGACGTGCACTGCTTGCATGTCACTCTTCAAACAAAGGAAATACAAACACATCCCGCGTCCTTAACTTTCTTCACAAGAATCGTTTTTATAATCAGAAGTGATCTGGGTCAGATGTGAGAAAATCTATGGCTAGATCCCGGAGTTTGGACAGCACTAGCTATCTGCCGGTGATCCCCGAGACTTGCTGTATCGGTAATGATGTTCGTTAAGATGGAAACTCAATCCTCCAGTTAACTCCCCGTTCTCAACATTCCACATTTGGACACAGGAATCCTTGCAGCTGAACCCTGGCCGTGGCTTCGTTCTGTGAGTGTGTGTATGCGTGAATCTGTGAGTGATTTGTGTGTGTGTGTGAGAGTGTGTGTATGTGTGAATCTGTGAGTGATTTGTGTGTGTGTGAGTGAGAAAGAGAGAGTGTGTGTGTGTGTGTGTGTGTGAGTGAATGGGTACATCTTCTTCTTCTTCTTCTTCTTCTTCTTCCTCTTCTTCTTCTTCTTCTTCTTCTTCTTCTTCTTCTTCTTCTTCTTCTTCTTCTTCTTCTTCTTCTTCTTCTTCTTCTTCTTCTTCTTCTTCTTCTTCTTCTTCTTCTTCTTCGTCTTCGTCTTCGTC
>CAJHNH020000082.1:57500-85000 GCA_905116865.2 Candidula unifasciata | reverse complement strand
CTGAGACTCTTTCCCAGATGTAAAGTGTGACGCCTGTGATTCTGACCAGCAGACTTACTGACTGGAGATTTGCACACCATCTGTTGGTGTCAGATATTTATCTCCTAGCCAGACTTTTAGGAGCAGATAACTCCGGCTAATTGTGTTTAATTCCCCCTGAGGTTACCTAACTCGAGGGAAGGTCCGACGGTCACTATTGACATGGTGAGCAGAAAGTGTTAACAGAAGAATTGACACCGTCTGATTTTATTGTGATGGCAGGTGAAGTAGGCTGGAGGTATGACTCGTCCTATTTGCTCTGGTCAGATGAATTGACCAGGAGATCCTAGCGTGGGAATTTAAACAAGTGTTGTACAGCCCTGACAGACAGCGAATAAACTTACCCACAGGGAGGAGCTGTGACATCCTTGAATGAGAATGATTTTAGGCGTAATGTAGGAGGAGCTTGATAAAAGTTATAAAGGGGTGAACTCTAGGTCTGGTAAATGAGACTCTGTCCAGCACATGCCATCTGTTGGGCTTAACCTAAGCTTGAGACAGAACTTTTGGCATTGTGGTTTCATTTTCCAGGTAAGAACGAAATTAGGTTCAAATCTATATTTTGTGATAGAAATCTAACTGTCTTTTTGCTCAAGTGTGCGTCTTCATCACTTTGTAATACTCCTAGGCGGACATTTCTCCATTCTCGTAGGGCACTGTCACATTGCTTTATTTCCTAATTGATAGTGTCATGAATGTTTTTTTTTGTGTGCACATGTGTTTCAATGTTGTAAAACTTAAATGTTGATGTTACCATTGAAATTTAATGAACTATCATGTTTTTGAAATCACAAGCGTGAAGATAACTTTGGCAATCTTGCCACGTGTGGTTAATGTGAATCTGTATTACATACAGCTAACACACTGAAATGTGTTTAACTCTCGGGAGGCTAATGCGGAGATTAATCCCGGAGAGTAAATCCTTGAGATTTCTTATTTGATTCGACCCAGAAATATTGTTAGCATGCTGGGCGCGTCGATTGTTCCAAGCATAGATTCCAGAACTGGTTCTGTCTGACTGATGGTCATTTGAGTCTGTACGAGAGATGGCATCTGACGTAGAAGACTTGACTATCATTACAGGACTTGTGTAGAGGAAGGCAGTAAATGTAACGGGTGGAATGTGAGACATAAGCCCTTCCAAATTGGACAGGAGTGAATGTGAACATGAGGGAGAGATGAAATGTTTTATTTAAATAAACATGTTTGATGTTATTATAATATACATGCTTAGTGTACACATAGAGCAGATACTACAGATATGCGCTTGTTTCTTTATCACAGTTCCCACATTGGGCAGGGACTAGTAGGCATCCATTCTTTGCCGACAGTCTGAGTGTAACGACCTGCTTGAAAGCAGTGAGGACGACAAACTGGAAAAGAATAGGCAGGGTCTCAAGCCGAGAACTGTCTGACGGTGAATTCTCCTACTAGGAGTTAAGTATATGTACAAACTGTCATCAATCACACTCCCTCAACTCTACTAGCCTAAACAAGTTCATTTTAATTTCGATTTATTCAAATAAATCATGGTGGATGTTGTTACAAAATAGTTGAGTAAATTGTGTACTTAGGTTCAAGTGTCTTTGTGCATATTAGTTTACTTCAGCTAACAAATATTTAAATCACTTGATGGGGGCTTTTAAGTAATGCCAGGAGAGGAGAACAGTCGGAGGGGTTAACTGTGTATCTGGATTATATAACAGTGGGTTTATCCTGATATCTATCTATCCCTTCTCCAACTCCTGTGGATACAAGTTCAGCAACTTTCATTTCATGGAACGAGCCACTCGCTGATTTCTTGGCTATCCAGGACTGTCTAGGATCAACATAGCTTAGATATCAGTCCAGTTTCTCACGTGGGTGGGCATTGTTAAGGTTCAAACCCACACCCTCACTATATCAGTGTATTTACCCACGTGGGCGCGCGACAAATGTTATGATAGAATAACTAATGTAGAGCTTTGGGAGAGACCTAAACAGGCTCCAGTCGAACAAGAGGTGAGGAAAAGACGCTGGCGCTGGATTGGACACACACTGAGAAAACAGGAGAACAGCATAGCCAGAATGTCTTTGCATTGTAACCCACAGGGGCATAGGAATAAAGGAAGGCCAAAAAACACATGAAGAAGAGAGTTGGAGAAGCTAGAAAGATGGGGAGGACATGGGGAGAGCTACATGCAATGGCGAAGAATAGAACGACTTGGCATGAGTTGGTTGAGGACCTATGCTGAATTGAGGGATAGAACGGCGGAAGAAGAAGAAGATATTTCGCTGTATCTGATCAGGCGCATACATGACAAGGCAGATGTGGTCAAGGCCCTTTGGGAGCAAGCAACGGAATCAGTAGAGAAATAAGATTGTTATAGCCTGGAGTGAATGAGGCACCTGAGTGTAACCAGAGGGTCTGGCTGGCTCACTCACTACACTCAGAGGAAAGGCAAGACAAGCATTGAGTCAGATTGTGACCGGTACCATTAGCAACAGAACTCTGCGCTGGCTGTTGAAGATGAGGACGGAGTACGCATAGGAATACCCATTGTGGTATGATGTCAAATCTTGACTTAACTCATCCAGTTCATACAACAGTAACAATCACATAAATGAAGCCAACAAGTGAATCCTTTATAACTGAAGTATAAATTCAACAACAGTCAAACGCAACTTCCTGTTTTAGCAGGGCAGCCGCAATGTTAGATTGATCTCTTTCTGTTTACAAAGTTCAGGACACAAGTAAAGAATCGTGGCAACTTTAAGAATCTTAGCGTTCTTCGATTGTCTGACGTGTGAAGAATTTGAAATGCGTTCTTTTGGTCTCTTATGTTTTTGTTTTTTTTACTTAAGTACATGTTTTTTTTTTTCAGGTTAGTTGTGTGTCCTTTATCGGTAGGCAGGCCAAACAATTTCTTGAGGTCTCAGAGATGTGGTTTTACAGACGAATGCTTAAATTACCTTGGACGGCGAAAAAAAAGCAACTAAGAGGTTTTGAAAGACGCTGGAGCTCGAAGACAACTTATCACAGACATCAGAAGGAGACAGTAATCATTTTTCGGCCATGTTATGAGAAGGGGCGAAAATGGAATATGTTGGGACCACTGGAAGATCTGTGAAAGGAGGGACAGAGGAAAACAATGAGAGAAGATTCTTGAGTCTTGTTGCATGACATGGAGGTGTGTCAGCACACGAACTGATACATGCTGCAGGAGATCGCAGAGGCATGATAGCCCATGCCAGTCAGCAAGGCACCTCATGATGATGATGATGATGTGTGTTTTACAGCAGTGTTCGTCACGCCTGCGCCCCGCCCCCCCCCCCTTTCCCCACTCATTTTTTTTCACGAAAAAAAGATTTTGTGTCCTTGTCCATCTAGACTTCTCCCTGTTGTTGTCGTTTGTGACTTCTCAAGGCACATTTTACGTTCGGTGTATTGTCATAGCCTACTAAACGTTCGACCCTCGATACCATTGTTGAAACTAACGCAAGGCGGTCTGCTCTCCAATCACATTCATCTAGATTGGAACCCCACACCACAGAAAGACAAAACATGTTTGCAACGCCACAAATATTATTTTATATATAATTACGTATTTGTCTTTAGGTAAATTTGGCAATATGATTATTAATACTGAGCACTTGAGGCAGACTAAGGCCAATTAATCGCACCCCCCCCCCCCCCCCCCCAACTCCCTCGACACACACACACAAACCTGGAAAATTATTTTAAAAACAAAATTCGGGCTGCACCGCTCTAGTTATGTTTATATAGAAATTATCCATTATCTCAAGTGTATATTTATGACACACTTCAGTTGCCAGATTGCCTGCTGAAAACTGCCCGGTTTCAAAGTATTGCAAACTTCAAATATTGCGGTGATCTTTGAATTCTTTTAATTTTTGTCTTCTTTCTTCCGTTTTCCCAGTTTTTACCAAACTGTTCACGCTCACACGTAAATAACACTCAAAGAAAACTTATCCTCAAATAAAATTGCAATAATTTTTCCTCAGATAATGGAGCTTTTGGATGAAAATATTGCGAAACTACATGAATAAATGAACATTTGGCATCAGCTTGCGATCGCAAAAAAAAATCTGCCCACTTGAGACTAACGTTTGCTGGCGTTGTGAGCAGCGGAGTAGCAATTTTAACAAATTGAAACGTAATGATTGGCACTCATATATCTAGAAGCAAACGCACAAACTGGAGGACACGCTAGACCACACAGAAATTGAAAACTACCATTACCACACGAGAACTCGAACCTGCCACCTCAAAAAACGACTGCATCCCGTTGTTGGAAAAAGTTTACTCGACGCAGGACTAGTTAGGAGAACACTTTCTCCTTTTTTTTTTTAAGCGAGGCGCTATCGTCAGTTGGCGACGACAGACGTAAGAGGAATGTCTGGACAACTTTTGGTATCAACAGATATAAGATAAGGAAAAGAAGTAGGGCACTGGACGATCTGAGAAGTAGTGGACACGATCTGAGAAGTACTTGTCAAGATGTGAGGGGTACTGGACACGATCTGAGAAGTACTTGTCAAGGTGTGAGGGGTACTGGACACGATCTGAGGAGTACTGGACACGATCTGAGGAGTACTGGACACGATCTGAGGAGTACTGGACACGATCTGAGGAGTACTGGACACGATCTGAGGAGTACCGGACACGATCTGAGGAGTACCGGACACGATCTGAGGAGTACTGGACACGATCTGAGGAGTACCGGGCACGATCTGAGGAGTACCGGGCACGATCTGAGGAGTACTGGACACGATCTGAGGAATACTGGACACGATCTGAGGAGTACCGGACACGATCTGAGGAGTACCGGACACGATCTGAGGAGTACCGGGCACGATCTGAGGAGTACTGGACACGATCTGAGGAGTACTGGACACGATCTGAGGAGTACTGGACACGATCTGAGGAGCAGTGAACACGATCTGAGGAGCAGTGGACACGATCTGAGGACTACTTGCCACGATCTGAGAAAACCGCCACTGACATAAGAAAAAATGGATTTAGGAAACGACGAGAAAGAACCCCAGCATTTATTAGAGGAAGAACGAACATCTTTAGAATGTGCCCACATATCAACAGTATTAATGCAGGCGAGTTGAGAAGCCAGGGTCAACATATATCATGCAGTGTGTGAAAATCTGGAAAACCGCTGACTGACCCAAGGCATGGAAAAGAACGGTCTACGTTCCTCTAAAAGAAAATCTCAAAACATATACCAGTTATCGTACTGTAGCTCTTATTAGCCATGTCAGCAACATTCTTCTGCAATCATCCTCAGAAGAATTGGAAAGAAACGAAAATATGAATGACAAGAAGCACAAGCAGGGTTTAGAGCGGTAGAGGAACAAGGAATCACACATTCAATATAAGCAGCATCTCTGAGACGGCTATCAGCGCCACCTAGCATGAACTTAAAAAAAGAAAGGGCTGCCCGGCTCGCTAGCGTAGTTGGCCAAACCTGACTTCGCGACGATTGAGTGACGAACTCCATGTGGTCCCGGTTCACGCCCGGGGGTAGGCAGAAAAACCACATTTCTCGCAGATTTACGGTATTTATCATGGAATCAAGACCGAAGGGTTGTGATATCCATAGCACCGAGCCAAAGGGTTAAGAAATCATGGTTTCTGGATATTTAAAAGAAATGGCTGTGCGTTGGTTTCGACAGTGATATCTGCAGCCTACTGTTTAGAAAGCAATGTAAAATTATGTAGAATGTAAAATTATGTAGTGAAATTCCACCGAAAATGATAGGGCTAGTTCTGAAACGTCCAGGAGAAGACATGCAATTGAAAAGAAAATACTCACAGTAATGAATACGTTTTTACAATTTGAAAAAAATTAATTGTAAAATCCAATTTCCTCCTCCCCCCCCCCCCCCCCCCCGCTTCCCCTCCCCCTTTTTCCGTTTTAAGGTCGTGGACACGACGAGAACATATTGAGGGGTTTCGATGGGGATAGGGACTCACGGGTATTGTCTCAAGGCGCTTAAGCCTTGTTTGAGGACATAATTATAAATGTAAGCTGAATAGACCAAAACTTACAATATTAATGTAACAAGTTTGAAGAATCGAAATATTAACGTGCACACAAGCATAAAAGCAGCTTCTTCTTCTTCTTAAAGTCCATGTTGTTGGTAGACATGTCTATCCACAACCTTCTGTCTTGCGTACTTTCAATCAACTCTGACACAGAGGATCTTCCATGTCATTTCAAACTGCCCAGCATCTTTTCTCTGAGCCTTCCTCCGCCTCTAAGCCCCTTCAAATTTTCAACTGTCACGACGTGCTCCAGTTTTCTCCTTCTCGTCACATGACCATGTAGATTCTCTTCCCGATGTTGGCAATCAGTTCTCTTCGTGAGTCAGTTTCTTTTAAGAGGTCTTCATTACTTTTGTTTTTAAATCTGTCCAGAGTATTTTCATTATCCGTCTAGAAAACCACATCTCCGCACCTGCCACATAATTGTTCACTATTCTACCAACTTTCCATGATTGACTGCCATATATTCTTCGACCTGTTCTGGTGTTATAAATGCCAGACATGGAAAGTCATTAAAAAACAAACGAAACTACAACATTGAGATGTGATGTGGGAAAAACCAGAAGAGATGGAATCATCAATGACAAACTAAGAATAATGGTAAGCACATTACAGTCAAATGACTTCATAGAGCATCAAAGATTCGAATGGTTTGGTCATCTAGTCAGAATGGAGCAGTTAACTCAGCAGCTAGAGCGTACTACACGAGAAAGGCTACAAGGCAAGAGGTCGACCAAGAAAGAGATGGGTGGATGGAATGAAACAGATATTAAAGAAACGCAATACAACATTAACACAAGCTGATGTATGTGTTGAAAGGGAAATCTGAGCACTTACGGACATGTCCGGAGTGCTGTGAAGATCATCCAAATCATAACTGATAACTGACAACACAAACTGAGCAACTAGCAAAGGAGAGGAAACATTCAACTCTTCCTGCGACGTTTTGCGATCGACGGCATCAGCAGTAGGAGAAAGAAGAAATATACTAAACTCAAAGCCACTCCGCCACAAAGACAACATGGGATGGGTGCGGGGACAACCTCGTTCGGGGTCCTTATAAGGGGTGGCACTGGGGGTTAGGTTCACGTTAATCTCCCCAAATAGAGTAGGTCACTTTTCATTCTAAGGTTTGTTGGGCTGTTCGACTTTCCAAAAGGTTACGGGTGTGTCCCGCTCTGTGGTTTTCTTTCTGCGATGTCTTGCATTTACGTTTTCATTCCGAGAAAGAGAATGCCTGTGCAATAGGTTGCAGTACTCTCTAGAGAGATTGTGTTAGGACCAATTTCTCCATGTTTTTGGAGTGTTAAAAATGCTGGCGTGCTGAAATATACAACACCCCTGTAACCTTGGGCCAAGGTTATTGGTTCAGGAACTACAAAACAGAAGTGAGCTAGTGTGTATATATGCGTGGCGCAGGGAGTTCAACCTTACTTTTCCCGACAGTGGGCTCAAGGGCTTTTAGCCTTGTTAATTATGCAATAATAATACTAATCATTAGTGTTATTATAATTAACATGATTACGTTTTGAATGGCGAGCAAGTAAAATTCTATATTTGACATAACCTGAAATGAATGACGACATTCTAATAGAGATAGGACGTCTAAACAAGGCACTGAGAACGTAGGCTTTTGGAGAGAAGGGAGCACTAAAGAGGCCAAAGATTCTCTTACCCCTGCTCTCCACATATCTTAATGATACCAGAGCGCAGAAAATATCAAATCAAAAATGGAAAGAAAAAAAATCAAATTTAAGATGAAGAATCCAATCAAAGATGAGTACCACCCAAAATAATCCGCGGATTGTCGTGTCTGATTGGTTCATGAATATATAACTAGCTGGTTATCTCCTTGTTTGGCGCGACCATGAGGGTAGAGGTTGTTGCAGCTTCTTGATCAATATTTGGCAACGAACAAGTAGTAGTTGTCTCTCAAAACATCATTATAGTATTTAGACTGCGAACTGGACACAGACGTGTTCGCAGCCATGGAGGCAGAAGATTTGGGATTGCGGACTTAGAACTACGTGCACAGGCAGCCCAGAACATCTAAAGCACCGGAAGTTCAGATCTCAGGCAACTTGAGTTCTTTTCTCTCGTTGGGCATATTACAAATTTTTAATTTTAAAAAATTTACTTAAGCACACTAAAATATACTAAATTTTTAATTTTTAATTATCATCATCATTATCATCATCAGGTGACTTGTCGACTGGCTTAGGCGATCTTGCCTCTCCACAATCTGCGATTTGCTGCAGCATGTATCAGTTCGTGTGCTGACACCTCCATGCCATGCAACAAGACTGTCAAGAATCTTCTCTCATTGTCTTCCTCTATCCCTCCTTCCACAGATCGTTCCAGTGGTCATAACATGTTTAATTTTTACTCTTCTCATAACATGGCCGAAAAATGATGACTGTTTACTTTGATGTCTGTGATAAGTTGTGTCCGGGCTGCTGCCTTTTTCAAAACCTCTTAGCCGCTCTTTTTGGTTGTCCAAGATATTTCAAACAGCTTCCATTCATCCTCCTAAATGGCCTAGAGCTATGAGTTTAACAGAAAAAGAAACTGCATTTATCTCAGAAACATTACAATGCGGATGGGGAACGGGGGAGAGGAGGGGGGGGGGAGTTTAAAAGTGGAAAAATAAGTTATGAAATGACCGTTCAAAATGAAATCCTTTTAGCATGAGAAATACGTTTTTTAATCTTCTTTTGTAAATAACATGCATAAGCTGGGTTTTTCAATTATCATCATTGTCTTCAATATCATTTTGATATTTTGTTTCGTGGTTTAGAAGCTAGTGAATGCAATGCACAATCCTGGATGCGCAAGGGTACGTCCTTTGTGGCGCGTGGTTTAGAAACAGCACTGCCTGGTGGGTGGATTTTGAACAGTGGTACGAGAGTTGAACTGTGGAAATCTATACATCACTATGTAATATCCCAAACGACAGCTGTGGTGCAAACATGCACTGTAGCCAACCTTAAGGCAGCACAAAATCATAATCGTCATCATTATCATCATAGTTTTCGTCCTGATTAAAAAAAAAGCTAGTTGCGTATTCTTTACAGGACGTTGCAGAACCAACTCTTAGTATTTTTTTTTAATTTGTTTTAGCTTTGTGTGTGTGTGTGTTTTTGTTTTTTTTTAAATAATTTTTTATTCTATTTCATTAGTCCATTTTATGCTCAGTATTTTGCCACTGCCGCTGGACGGTCTGCTCTAGATACTATTGTCGACATAATGCAAGGCGGTTTGCTGTAACATCGCCTGCAGCTGGGATCGAACAGGGCACCTTTGCGTTATGAGATCCGTTTTCGTCGCCTAAGCCACATAGTGTTGGTTCTAGCATTCATTATCAATGCTTGCGTTGTCACAGGGGAATTCCCGATTCTCTTATTCTTTCTTTTCTTCTTCTTTTGTCAAAATCTGCTTGTGCCGCTAGGCGTCGCAGTCTATCAGATGATCGGCAACCGAGCCAGGGCGCGCTCAGTCGCTTCATATGCCGTGATGTTATGAAGTCTCAAGTTGTCCGTGACTCCTTCAATCCATCTTCTTCTTGGTCTTCCCCTGCCTCTTGTTGTTTCGATTTTCATGTTGTATGCTCTTGATGCTGCCATCGTTGGTTCCATTCTCATTAGGTGACCAAACCATTTCATTCTTTGCTTCTCAATAAATTTAACGATGGGTATGGTTCCAATAGTTCTTGTAATCACATCGTTTCTCACTCGATCTCTTCTGGTTTTATTCGCAGCCATTCTCAAACATCTCATTTCACAGGTGGTTAGTCTTCTCTCATGTTCTTTTGTTAATGTCCAAGTCTGACATTGATAACCTAATGTCGGTATAAAGATTTGTATTTATAATTTGTCTTTTTATCTCAGCTGGGACAGCAGGGTGTTTTAAAATTGGGGCAAGCTGGTATGCGACATTGTTGGCTTGTTGGATTCTTGCTTCAATCTCTCTGTCTATTTTACCATTGGATGTAAAGATACTTCCCAGGTATTTAAATTCTTGCACTTGTTTTAGGCTGTGATCTAGAATCTTTATGTCGATGGTCTGTTGCTCTCTACTTATGCTCATGACTTCTGTCTTTTCAGTATTGATCTTCATATGATGCTTGAGGCAACTGTCGTGTAGTAGGTTCATGTGGTCTTGCCGCTGTTTACTATCACTGTGAAATATGCATTGATCGTCGGCAAAGAGCAGCTCACTGAAGTCCTCCTGTTTATCGACAACTGTTGGTGTTATGTCTATTTTATTAATATTGTCCATAAATATTATGAAAAGTAAAGGTGACAATACACAACCTTGTCTTACTCCTGATGTTACTGGGAACCAGTCTGTGATGCCAGCTCTTGTTCTAATGGCGCTTTCACTTTGTCTATAAATAGCCCTAACACAATCTAAAATTGTTCCATTTATACCGTAGTTTTCAAGAACTTTCCATAATAAATCTCTGTTTACTCTATCGAAAGCTTTTTCTTGATCTATGAAAGCGATGTTCATTTGATGTCTGTGTTCTATTGTCTTTTCGCTAACTTGTCTTAAAGCAAAAATAGCGTCAGTACACCCTCTTCCTTTCCTAAATCCGACCTGTGATGGGCTCAGGATCGGTTCTACAACGGATCTAATTCGTTGTTCCAGAATTTTGGCAAACATTTTTCCTACGTGGCTTAGAAGGGATATGCCTCTGTAATTGTTACAATCTTGCTTATTGCCTTTTCGTTTCCAAATTGGGACTATAAGAGCTCTTTGCCAGTCTATTGGTACAGTTCTTTCATTCCAGGCTTTCCTAAATATGTGGAGTAGCCAGGTGACTCCAATTTCTCCACAAGCCTGTATTGCCTCAGCTGATATTCCATCAACACCTGATGCCTTATTTTTGGGACTGCATCTGATTGCTTCTCTGACTTCTTGTTCGATTATTGTAGGCTGTTCCTCGTTTCTCTTATTACTGTGTTAAATTGTGTTAGGAACAATGATATCTGTAGGAGTGTCGGCACAGAACTAATACTGAACTTTATCGGCAGACAACAGATCAGATGGTTTGGCCATGTAACAAGTCTGGTATCAGACAGGGCACCACAGACAGCAATGTTGTACAGATTCAACTGTCACAGATCCAACGGTAGAAAACGCAGAAGATGGGCAGCAGAAATATAAGAAACACTGAAAAGTACTTTATACCAAGCAAATAGAAAGGCCAAATCCAGAAATCTCTTCCTGCCCTGAGGCCCCGAGGCATTCCATAAGTAGACGAAAGAAGGACCCGTTCTAGAGATCTCTTTCTATCCTGAGGCCCCGAGGTATTCCATGAGTATACGAAAGAAGGACCCGTTCTAGAGATCTCTTCCTGCCCTGAGGCATTCCAGGAGTAGAAAAAAAACAGAAGAAGACGTTGCGGTTAAAAAGAACAAAAACGTTGAAGCACAGACGGCCGGCGGGATGTCAACCTTATCTCCAGTCCAGTGCTGGATTCAACAAACTTACTGTCTGTCCAACACGACATTCTGCATGATCTGACCATCGATGAGAATTATCTCATAAACTGCATCCTCTCCCGAAAGCCCAGGTCGTTTGGCCATGGTAAACGTCTTGTCGGACATGAGAGAACGCCAATGGAGGATTCTTGTTTTCAGAAAGCGAGGCAGAGGTAGATTTCCGTGAGAGTGGATAGAAGACATCAAAGACGCATTGCCAATGAAACCACACAGGGCTGGAGAATTGGCCACAGACTTTCAGGAGTGGCGTGATCAGAGCAGCCTTATGTGAAGGGCCTGTTGCTTGATGTCCATTCCATGTGTATAAAACATCTGAATGCGTAGAAACTAAACCATTCACATAACAACGGTAAGTGATTAAACATTGAGTATGCTACTTGATTTGTCCATTTGTGGCAACTTTGTTACCAAGTGGTGTGTTCACAGTTTATTGACCCCACAGTTTTTCCGCTTCCGGTGGCAGCGATTCTAACTTTATTCGTATCGATCCCTGTGATATTCGATGTGTGACAATGTTGGCGGCTACAATGTTTGTAACTTCTGCAGGCGTCACGGTTGATCGCGGTCTTCTCAACCGGAAACAACCACCCATGTCACTTGGTAACCACGGTGACGTAGTAATTACATGCGCCCACGTATCCGGTGGCCATCTTTCAGATCCTTTTTAATTACGGGTTATTTTTGATGGGTTTTGACTTAAATTCACAGGACTACTAAACTATAGGGACTTAGATGTTCTGAAATAAGCGAAAGCCTAAAGACAGCCTATCGCAAACACAAAAAGCAGGGAGCTAGGTGGTCCCGAAGCATGGCGTCTGCCTCGAGTGCTGGAGATCCCGGGTTTTGGCCCTGGTGAAGACTGACTTTTTTTTCATGTGGACTTTTAGTTATTTCTACTGGGTTCTGGGTAGTAAGATCGGACGCCCGTGTGTATTGTTGCGAACGTTTAAAAAAAAACAACCTTGCAAGTTAGAATAGAAAAGAGTAGCTTAACGGTGCTGCCCGGGCAAAATTTGGAGTTACAAATCTACACAAAATATTTCAGGATCCTCACCTATGCTTCAGAGTTCGTGCACTGCACTGAGATTCTTCGGACTCAGGCTTGAGTTAGATGTAGAACGGGGCACTTATAGATAACTACCCTTGTGCCATGATGTTGATCCGTTGTATAAACTAAACCAATGAAGAATCAATATAATTTATGTGAATAAGGAAACGGAAAGATGATGTGACAACTGGAAAGATCTGTGGAAAGAGAGATAGAAGAGAGACAGCATGAGAAGATTCTTGACAGCTTTTTGTCATGGCATGGAGGGCTGTCAGCACGTCAGCTGACACATGCTGTATAATTTAAGATCGTAAGTTGTGGAGAGACACGATGGCCTATTCCAGCTGACAAAGCACTTGATGATGATGACGATGACTGACTACTAAACAGAGCATTACAAATGGATACCCAACAGGAAATGTTGTTGAAAGTAAAGGCGTCAAAGTGATATTGAGGACAAAACAAAGACAACACCTATTTATTTTTTTATTTTATTTATTTGTTCGTTTATTGTAAACGCATCTGGCATAGAAGGGACACGATTGGTCACAAAAGCAAGTGTCCTTTGCTTAAGATGCCAAGCGAATCCATTGTTTCAAATAAAACGAATTTGCAGGACATCAGGAGCCTCTCTTGGCAGCGGTAAAATGTCGCAAGCTAGTTTGGTTTGCGCACGTGGTGAGACATGATTCGGTTGCAAAGACTGTACTTCAAGAAACACTAGGAAGGGGAGTGGAGGGGGAGCTGTGTAATTAATGAATAGAAGGACAAAGAAGAACATGGAATTGAAGATTCCTGGTTCCCATGGTACCAGTAACTGTCTGATTGTACATCCATCTCACTTCTCCCTTGAGCGTCAGGCCTTGGCCAGCTCACCGGGTAAACTTCTCGCAGTACCAACGCCACAAAACGAGAAGAACCACTTCTGCTTCCTCACTTTTCACTCGCTTTCAAAGCACTCCAACATCATCTAGCTTGCCATTTATCCATTCACCACCAACTGGTGCAAAATCAGCCAGTATATCTGACTGATTATTTCCCAACACACCGGCATGACCGGAAATTTGTTTAATGTGTGCAACGATGAAATGGGGAAGCAAAAGTCTGCAGAACTAACACAGCTACCTAGATTTGTGGACAGACAGACATGAAAGCCTGCGCTATACAGCACGGCACGTGATGGTGAAACTGATAAAATTAAAAGAACTCCTAGCTATGTAGATGAGAAAACAGGGAAACAGGAGAAGTTGCCGGTACTAGAAAAAGAGAAGTTGCCGGTACTAGAAAAGGAGAAGTTGCCGGTACTAGAAAAGGAGAAGTTGTCGGTACTAGAAAAGGAGAAGTTGCCGGTACTAGAAAAGGAGAAGTTGCCGGTACTAGAAAAAGAGAAGTTGCCGGTACTAGAAAAGGACAAGTTGCCGTTACTAGAAAAATAGACAACGAGGAGAAAGCACAAAAAGGCACCATAAATCAAAAAGCAGCTGTAGAAGCAGATGAGGCAGCAAACTAAGAAAAACAGGAGGCTGTGGAGGAGGCGCAAGAGGAATAGGATGCTGATAATGAGGTATAAGAGGAAGAGGAAAGGATGAGAGAATCACAAAAAGGAGGGAGAAGGAGAAGGCGAAAAAGAAAAAACAATTCATTTGACCCATAAAGCAAACTTTGGAGCCAAACATACGTGTATTCCCAGGCAGACATCCTGTTCTAATAACAATGAATCAGAAACAGGAACAACAGAAAGCGCGCGCGCGCATACACACACACACGCACACACACAGATATATATATATATATATATATATATATATATATATATATATATATATATATATATATAGAGAGAGAGAGAGAGAGAGAGAGAGAGAGAGAGAGAGAGAAAGAGAGAGAGAGAGAGAGCGTTCATTTGGCTATATCAAATACACATAAAAGCAGCCACATCTATTGCGGACTGCGAAACAAAGTTGATTTTTCGCCTGTGTATGTATACCAATGGCTGCTTAATCGATAGCGCTATGCTGGTTTTTACGTTGAGCCTGAATAAATATGCCAGATTTTTATGTCTGGGCTGTCAAATTTATTTTTCATGGTTTAGTCAACACTAGGTTATTGGACAATGTAAGTCTACGGGAAAATATGTGTTTGTAAAAATGTAAATATAATAACATAGCGGATAAGGATGAGCAGAGATGACGAAGGAAAAAGGAAATTGTAACCGGACTCTTCGATCGATGACAATGTGATAACTATACGAACAGGGACCTCTGTCCGGCACATGATTACTACTCCAAGTTATTCATCACTGGAGGTCACCAGAGGTCATAAACGGATTTAACGAAAATTTACGGCATTCGCGAACAAAATCTAAGAGAAGGGAGCAGATTATGGTAATCAGTGTGCGGATGTGGTCGGACACTATTCGGTGATTTACGTGTCTGGGGCATTCCAAAACTTCCGGTAGGAAACATGGCGGAAATAATTTTCAGTTTTTATCTACCTGTATACTTTACTCATGTTTCTGTGTATCTTTCTAGAATTACAAGTCGCTGAAGTTATAGTAAATAAAGACAGAAAATATGACATACATCTTTCTTTTTCCTCCATTCCTCCCTTCCCTCCTTTCTCCTCCCTCCCTCCCTTTCTTCCTTCCCTTCTTTTCCTCCGTCACTCCCTCCCCTCCCTTTGTTCCTTCCCTCCTCCCCTCCTTCCTTCATTCATTCTTTCCCATCTTTTTCTCCTCTTCTATCTTCTTCTTCTTCTTCTTTTTCTTCTTTTTCTTCTTTTTCTTCTTCTTTTACTAATAGCTTTTCTCCCCTTTCTCAACTCTCTCTTCTCTCACCCTATGTCTCTCTTTCTTCTCTCTGTCACCCCCCTCTCTCCTCCGCCTCCGTTTCATTACATCCTCTTCATTCTCTCTACCCCTCTATATTTAATCCTTTCTCTTTCTCTATCCCTGTTTTCCCTATCTTTCCTCCCCCGCTCTGCCTCTCTTCCCCCCCCCCCCCTTCCGTTGCAGCCCTGAACAATTAGGGAATACAACGGGAGTAGATTTCAATGACATTCATGTGACCTACTGAAAACAATCACATATGTGCACCAATGACATTCATGTGACCTACTGAAAACAATCACATATGTGCACCAATGACATTCATGTGATCTACTGAAAACAATCACAGATGTGCACCAATGACATTCATGTGATCTACTGAAAACAATCACAGATGTGCACCAATGACTTGAAATCTACAATGTTCTGTGTTACAAACAAGGCCTCATATTAGGGAAGTATACCCACTATGTCTTAACAAGCATGTCGTAAAAGGCGACTATTGATGGAAGGTTGATTCAACTAAGTGATTAGAACAAAGTTTACCCCGGGACCAAAGTGTTGAAAAGAGGGACCGTCACGAGACACAGGCCCCAAGTCCCGGCATAGAAAGGTCATTAACAGTTGGCCATGAACCGGCGGACACTCTGCATGCCTATATTTAGCCCACAAGTGACCAGTTTTTGAATGATTAGGTTTCTACACTCGTGTGTGTGTGGGCCTAAAACAAAGATATCGCAGCTAATCAGTAAACCACAACACAGCGTGCCAACCGTATTTTAAAGTCGGACGCAGAAGAAGAACATAGAGTTGTCATAAAAGTTCAAGAATTCTTCTGCATCAACACCATAATCATCGACTTCATCGTCGTTATTCTTTTGTGTTGTATTAGGTAATTCTTTACGTCATCTATTGTTACTCTTGTTAGTTCAACAGACAAAAAGGCGTTTACCAGCAGGCTCTGTGAAGAACTTCCACCAAGGCAGGGCACTTCAGACGCCTCGGTCATCAACTGCACCTAGGTCCATTTCGAATCGTCTCGACATTGTCCTGCCATTGAATCAAGATAGACACAGGCGAGAGAGTGAGGTCCACAAATTGCGCAACTCTTCCTTACTTAAATCCAAGTTCTTGCGCAAGTCACTTTCATCCAGCTATCATCACCTACTTTTATTGAAAGCAGTCTTCAACACTCGTGATGGCGAACAACACAACACGTCAACCATTCATGTTATAAATTGTTAATTCTTTCCCAATAGTCTTAACCAAATTCAGATTTACGGTATCTATTCTTCTTCTTCTTCTTTCGTTCGCCTGAAATAAGTTGTCTATATCAGCAGTCTTGTCTCTTGTAGAAATTTCACTGTCGTTGTTAGTTCATTCAGTGGTCCATAGAGTTTACGTTCCAATGTTGTTCTTTCTGGCCAAAAGGTTTGCCTTAATGTGTCAAAATCGGTGCAGTCCTGGAGTACATGCTCTGCTGTCTGGGGCACATTTCCACATATGCACATGGCTGATACACCTATCTTGAATTTTGTGTGCATGTGGCTACGTAATCGGTTGTGCCCTGTTCTGAGGCGGAGGATAATGACTTGTTCTGGTCTGTACATAATAAAATAGTCGTCTTGTGCTGGGGCTGGTGGTTTCCTGGTCTATTTAATGATTCTTTTCTTTTGGTGGTATATGACTGGTACATCCGGCTGCTCTTTTGTCGCACCTTTCCCTGCAAGTTGATCAGCTTTCTCATTTCCAGGCACTCCACAATGAGACGGTATCCACTGCATTACGACTCTTCGCTGAACGCTGAGTTGTGTTAGCAATGTTTGCAATTCTGGTAGTTTCCTAGACTGGAGTGCTTCAAGTACTTATTTAGCATCTTCAGACCGCCTGTATATCATTCCTCCACTCAGACCGCCTGTATATCATTCCTCCACTCAGACCGCCTGTATATCATTCCTCCACTCAGACCGCCTGTATATCATTCCTCCACTCAGACCGCCTGTATATCATTCCTCCACTCAGATCGCCTGTATATCATTTCTCCACTCAGACCGCCTGTATTTCATTTCTCCACTCAGACCGCCTGTATTTCATTCCTCCACTCAGACCGCCTGTATATCATTCCTCCACTCAGACCGCCTGTATATCATTCCTCCACTCAGACCGCCTGTATATCATTCCTCCACTCAGACCGCCTGTATATCATTCCTCCACTCAGATCGCCTGTATATCATTCCTCCACTCAGATCGCCTGTATATCATTCCTCCACTCAGACCGCCTGTATATCATTCCTCCACTCAGACCGCCTGTATATCATCCCTCTACTCAGACCACATGTATATTATTCCTCCACTCAGACCGCCTGTATATCATTCCTTCACTCAGACCGTCAGTATATTATTCCTCCACTCAGACCACCAGTATATCATTCCTCCACTCAGACCGCCAGTATATCATTCTTCCACTCAGACCGCCAGTATATCATTCCTCCACTCAGACCGCCAGTATATCATTTCTCCACTCAGACCGCCAGCATATCATTCCTCCACTCAGACCGCCAGTATATCATTCCTCCACTCAGACCGCCAGTATATCATTCCTCCACTCAGACCGCTAGTATATCATTCCTCCACTCAGACCGCCAGTATATCATTCCTCCACTCAGACCGCTAGTATATCATTCCTCCACTCAGACCGCCTGTATATCATTCCTCCACTCAGATCGCCTGTATATCATTCCTCCACTCAGATCGCCTGTATATCATTCCTCCACTCAGATCGCCTGTATATCATTTCTCCACTCAGACCGCCTGTATATCATTCCTCCACTCAGATCGCCTGTATATCATTCCTCCACTCAGACCGCCTGTATATCATTCCTCCACTCAGACCGCCAGTATATCATTCCTCCACTCAGACCGCCAGTATATCATTCCTCCACTCAGACCGCCAGTATATCATTCCTCCACTCAGACCGCCAGTATATCATTCCTCCACTCAGACCGCCAGTAGACCATTCCTCCACTCAGACCGCCAGTAGACCATTCCTCCACTCAGACCGCCAGCATATCATTCCTCCACTCAGACCGCCAGCATATCATTCCTCCACTCAGACCGCCAGTATATCATTCCTCCACTCAGACCGCCAGTATATCATTCCTCCACTCAGACCGCCAGTATATCATTCCTCCACTCAGACCGCCAGTATATCATTCCTCCACTCAGACCGCCAGTATATCATTCCTCCACTCAGACCGCCAGTAGACCATTCCTCCACTCAGACCGCCAGTATATCATTCCTCCACTCAGACCGCCAGTATATCATTCCTCCACTCAGACCGCCAGTATATCATTCCTCCACTCAGACCGCCTGTATTTCATTCCTCCACTCAGACCGCCTGTATTTCATTCCTCAACTCAGACCGCCTGTATATCATTCCTCCATTCAGACCGCCAGTATATCATTCCTCCACTCAGACCGCCAGTATATCATTCCTCCACTCAGACCGCCAGTATATCATTCCTCCACTCAGACCGCCAGTATATCATTCCTCCACTCAGACCGCCAGTATATCATTCCTCCACTCAGACCGCCTGTATTTCATTCCTCCACTCAGACCGCCTGTATTTCATTCCTCAACTCAGACCGCCTGTATATCATTCCTCCACTCAGACCGCCAGTATATCATTCCTCCACTCAGACCGCCTGTATATCATTCCTCCACTCAGACCGCCAGTATATCATTCCTCCACTCAGACCGCCTGTATATCATTCCTCCACTCAGACCGCCAGTATATCATTCCTCCACTCAGACCGCCAGTATATCATTCCTCCACTCAGACCGCCAGTATATCATTCCTCCACTCAGACCGCCTGTATATCATTCCTCCACTCAGACCGCCAGTATATCATTCCTCCACTCAGACCCACAGTTTTTACCTCTATCGCAGCTGACAATCTCTCAGCTTGCTCCAGTCATTTAAACAAAAAAAAAAACACATTTTTATAAATTGCTTTAACCTAAGCATCCCCTTGTGGGACTCAGACCGCCAGTATATCATTCCTCCACTACTTCTGGCCACTTTCGAAATCCTCTAACATTTCCAATTTACCTATCTTGTTATTTAAAACGCAGCTGGGAATGTAAAATATTTATCTTCTGGGTATTAATGTATTTTTTTTTTTTTTAACAGGACCATAAAAACATCCCTAAGACGTTCAGAAATCCGATTTTCCATCCCAGCTAGTTGAGTTTTAATTTACGTTAGCGAAATATAAACTGCTTCCTGGAGAATTGTGAGGGGGAAAGTGTTTTCCGGTTTCTTCGCGAAACGAAAGATGTTCGGATATATAATTTTCTTGTATGCTTTAAAAGTAATTTAATTTATTATTATATAATATTATTATTATTATATTTTTTTAATTGTTGTTGCCAAAAAAAAAGGGGCAAATTTATTGTGGATTATCACCGTCATGTTGAATTCAGTTAAATCTCAATGTGTACAACTCGTGGTGATTGTAGCTTGTAACACTATCTTCACTGTCAGTAGTAGTAGAAAAGGTAGTAGTTGCGGCAGGAATGCGATTAGCAGCAGCAGTAGTAGTAGGAGAAGCAGCGGTAGCAGTACCAGAAGTTGTAGTAGTAGTAGCAGCAGCGGTAGTAGTAGCAGCAGCGGTAGGTAGTAGTAGTAGCAGCAGCGGTAGTAGTAGCAGTACCAGCAGTTGTAGTAGTAGTAGCGGTAGCAGTAGCAGCAGCGGTAGTAGTAGTAGTAGCAGCAGCGATAGCAGCAGCGGTAGTAGTAGCAGTACCAGCAGTTGTAGTAGTAGTAACAGCAGCGGTAGTAGTAGCAGCAGCGGTAGTAGTAGCAGCAGCGGCAGTAGTAGCAGCAGCGGTAGTAGTAGCAGCAGCGGTAGTAGTAGCAGCAGCGGCAGTAGTAGCAGCAGCGGTAGTAGTAGCAGGAGCGGTAGTAGTAGTAGCAGCAGCGGTAGTAGTAGCAGCAGCGGTAGTAGTAGCAGCAGCGGTAGTAGTAGCAGTACCAGCAGTTGTAGTAGTAGTAGCAGCAGCGGTAGTAGTAGCAGCAGCGATAGCAGCAGCGGTAGTAGTAGCAGTACCAGCAGTTGTAGTAGTAGTAGCAGCAGCGGTAGTAGTAGCCTGTTGCTCTGAAGGTCGTGTTCAAATCCCGATGGCGCTGGGCATTTTTTTTTTCTTTCCATAAATGACCGTGTCTCCCAAGTCGACCCAGCCCTAAATGCGTATCATGTGAAAGTCGAGGGAAGTAGAGGCGGCCGGCGTGATGTTGACGCAACCACCCACCAAGTGCCGACTGGTCTTTATTATATAGGTCTAGCCCTATGGGCCGAAAAGGATCTTTTACCAGATGATAATAAAGACGGCCTACAGTCCGGTATTGGTGGCACACTCACAAATACTGGGTTCGAACCTGTTGCAATAGATCTCCATTGTGGAGACCGCGCCTGGCTGGCAGAGGGAATAGACAGTGACCACACAGAAACCGTCAAGCGGGGACGTGACCTCAAATACAGATCTGTTACAAGACAGGAATAAACGCCGACCTTGACAAATCGATTGACACTTTGCTTGTGTGGGATAAGACGATTACGTAATTCTGACAGACGCAGGGGCGTGTCCCTAGTTGTTTATACCAAGTCAAAGAATAGGGGGTGGGGGGGCAAAGATTAGGGGCCAAAAAGGTTGGGGGGGGGGGTCTGTCTAGGGATGTAGCGTCTCGCAAGAGAACCATAGCTAAAGCGTGTAACTACTGTTTTTCCTGACCATATGTGAAGCGAGAACCTTCGAGTTAGCAGGCAAGCATTCTACACACCTCAACTGTCGCTCCCAACCGTGTACTTTTCCACAAAAGCACAAACAGGACATTCAAGTGGCAGTTAATTTAAAAACAAAACAAAAACAAAACAAATCAAAACTACAATCTGACATTTGAAATAATTGCAGCACGGTGAGATGCACTGACACACCTACACACAAGTTCCTGCACGGCGAGATGCAGATGTTGTCTGCCTACCAATCAAATACCTTTCTTAAATGTTTGTGTATTCTAGAGAAAGCATTAAGGTCTACTGTGTTCGTAAATTGTTGCTGTGATTGTTATTCGACAGATGCTTCGTTTATATAAATTTCTAAAGCCGTATGGAGGTGACGGGTTCAATTCCCGGCACGGTAACTATAGCTTTCGATTTTTATGTTGTCTAGTGTGTTCTTCTATCTTTCTACTTCTTTCTATGAGTGCCGATCAATACACTTTCTGTTACTTGATTAATTCTGACATCAAGGGGAGTGAGGTGTTGTTTTGTATTCCTGCAATACCTCCACAGAAGACTCGGTAAAATAGTGGATAATGGATCGTCTGTCCGCGTGAAGATTTTGGATTCAGCGCCGTATCCATCCCCGTGTGGGTTCCGGGGCCCCATTGTGGGGAAAACAAGAATAGACCCACTGCCTACCCAAAAGCATGTCCTAAGAGTCGACTAATTGGGCGCTTCCATTGAAGTCGGAGTGCATCTGCCTGAGAGGCAAAGAACCAACAGTCTTCATTCAAGTGAATCAGATCTGTGAAACTGATGCACACGCAACACTCAGGTTCTGGAGTAGGACTGCAGTCCAGGAGTGGAGGAACAACCAGAACTTTCCGCGAGAGTGTACAGCTGGTGAACGCGAAGAAGAGCAAGTCTGTCACTGATCTCAGCTCCAAGGTCGATCTGGCTATAATGGCTACCCTCCAGTGGCGAGGCGTGCAAGTAAACCATGTGGCCGCTGCTTAAACTTGATATTGCATGTGAAAGCTACCAGTTACTAGTACTACAAACCCGGCTGCGCATGCATAATCTCAATGGCGAGGCGACGAGGCTAAAGATATCACGAGGAGATACCGTCTCCAGTGTAATCGTTACCTTCTAACACTTACACAGACGAACTGGTCATTGCAAAATGTAGGGATGTAAAGGCGGCCGATGTGATGTCGACCATATTACCCATCAAGTGCCGGTTCGTTTACAGAAACATGTAGCACCTTAAGCCACATGTGTTACTGGCATAAACAGGGTGTGTGTGTGGGGGGGTGTGTGGGGGGGGGGGGTTGGGGTGTCAGTGTGTGTGTGTGTGTTGGTGTGTGTTGGTGTGTGTGGGTGGGGTGTGTGTGGGTGGGTGTGTGTCGGTGTGTGTGTGTGGGTGGCTGTGTTTCGGTGTGTGTGTGTGTGTGGGTGGGTGTGTGTCGGTGTGTGTCTGTGTGTGTGGGTGGGTGTGTGTGTGTGGGCGTGGGTTTGGGGGTGTGTATGTTTGTGTCGGGGGTGGGTGTGTGTGTGGGTGTGTGTGTGTGGGTGGGTGTGGGGTTAGAGTATCGGTGTGGGTGTGTGTGTGGGTGTGTGTGTGTGGGTGGGTGTGGGGTTAGAGTATCGGTGTGGGTGTGTGTTTGAGTGTGTGTTTGAATACAGAGAAAGACAGACAGAAGAAGTCAGAAAGTCAAGCAAACAAAAGGACCATTCTCCAGGCCTTTAGGCTTATTGTGCATTTTGGGCTGAACCTATATTCCATAGACCGATCGGCACTTGGTAGGCGATGTAGTCAGCATCACGCCGCCCGCATTTACTTGCCAGGACTTCACCTGGTACCCACTCAAGGCTAGGTATACCTGGGAGCCAAGGTGCTTTTTGAAAAGAAACAAAACGGACCCGTCTGGACCCGAACCCCACGACTTTCCGATCCGCGGGCAAGAGTGTAGCCGCTAGACCACAGCGACTCCCTAGGAGAGAGTGAGGGAGAGAGAGACAGAGAGCGACAGAGAGAGACACAGAGAGAGAGAGACAGAGACATAGAGAGAGACACAGAGAGAGACACACACACAGAGAGAGAGACACAGAGAGAGAGAAAGAGAGAGAGAGAGAGAGAGAGAGAGAGAGAGAGAGAGAGAGAGAGAGAGAGAGATGTCAAATAATAGATCGTATGGAACTATTAATATCACTGCCTCCTTCCCCACGCCCACAAATTTACCTCCCATTACAATAATTCCAAAAAATCAACAATTTTGAATAATAAACTGGAGGTTTTAAAAACAACGCTTTTGAAATCCGCGCATGGAAATTAATTTTGGTTTGAGCGGGTGAAAGCGCTGATGATAATTTCCTCTATTGATTCCGTGGCTGACAGGAAGTTCTTGAAAAGTCCAGATCCCCGGACAATCGCAGCTCATTGTTGGTTGTGTCATTTTGACAATTAACGGCTTCTGAAATGAAACATTGCGGTTCTCAAATTGTAGGACACCACAACATCTAGCATGAGAATGGAGGTGGAGGTGGTAACTGCAGCTGGGTGTAACCAGAGGGTCTGGCCGGCTTATTACCCTTAGAGGAAAGGCAAGACTAACTTTTAATTAGATTGTGACCGGTACTATCAGTATTGGAACTCTGCGCTGGCTGCTGAAGATGAGGACGGAGCATGCATAGGAATGCCCCAACTGCTGTGATGCCAATTCTTGACTCACCTCAACTAGGGGACAGTTCATTTTCACGAACGAATTGATTCTTCGCTTATTCATCTACTGCCGTTGCATCTTCTACTACTCAGTCGCTTCCTTCAGATCCTTCTTGATTCTATCTTCCGCCTGTTCATCCTCCTGTTTCTCTTTTAAATCCCATGTCTTTTCGCCCTCTTCCTTTTCTTTTTAATCTTTTAAAGTCAGCACCACTATAACAGACATTTTATGCTGAGTAGCGGCAACTTTTTTCTTTAGAATCTGAGTTAGTATCGCCCCCCCCCCCACCTCTCCCCACCACCACCATAAAATGCCACGCACAGTGAACACACAGATACAACATCTATTCAAGCGTACCTACATCTGGCTCTTTTATGCCCTTTTTAGGCAATAGGGATGCGAGTAATGAATGACATATTGAAGTTTTTACAGTCAGTCAGCCGGACTATCGATCGAACAAGGAAGAGGTTCACCTACTATATTATACTGGTAGTAGTAATTGTGGTACTATTAGTAGCAGTAGTGGAAGTAGCTTTAAAAGAAGGGGAGGAGGAGGAGGAAGACAATGACAGCGACGATAACGAGTAGGAGAAGCTGTAGCAGTATCTGGAAGAACAACAGCAGTAACAGTCGTAGTAGTAGCAGTAATAGCAGTAGTAGTAGTAGTAGTAGCAGTGATAGCAGAAGTAGTAGTAGCAGCTGTGATAGCAGTAGTAGTAGTAGTAGTAGCAGTGATAGCGGTAGTAGTAGTAGCAGTGATAGCAGTAGTAGTAGTAGAATTGATAGCAGTAGTAGTAGTAGCAGTGATAGCGGTATTAGTATTAAAAGTGATAGCAGTAGTAGTCTTAGCAGTTATAGCAGCAGTGTAGTAGCAGTGATAGCAGTAGTAGCAGTAGTAATAGTAGTAGCAGCAGTGATAGCAGTAGTAGTAGCAGCAGTGATAGCAGTAGTAGTAGCAGCAGTGATAGCAGTAGTAGTAGCAGCAGTGATAGTAGTAGTAGTAGTAGTAGTAGTAGTAGTAGTAGTAGCAGCAGTGATAGCAGTAGTAGTAGCAGCAGTGATAGCAGTAGTAGTAGTAGCAGTGATAGCAGTAGTAGTAGCAGCAGTGATAGCAGTAGTAGTAGCAGCAGTGATAGCAGTAGTAGTAGCAGCAGCGGCAGCAGTAAGAAATCAGGCAATCTTAGTTTCAGCTTCATAGCAAACTTGTCACCCGATAGTTGCTCCGCTCCTGGCCAACGAAAAACACACAAAATGTTTGTCACAGTTCAAATGAAATCCACTGTGTAGTAGTAGCAGAAGCAGCAACAGCATCACCACCATTAGTAGCAGAGGCTGCTGTAACACAAGAAACCGTTAACAATAGCAGCAGCAGCATAAGAAGAAGCAGTAGTACTAGACGTGTAAAGGTCAAAGGTAAAGTCGGGAGATGTGAACCAGCGTCATTGCACACGTTATAAACCATAAGTGCTCTGCCACAAGTACCGACAACTGATAAGAAACGTGTCCGCCTGTGTCGCCGTCCGCACGCAACTCCGTAGCTACAGCAACGTTCCTCTATGTATCCCAGAGTGTTAACTCTGGTACCCATTACCTAGAAGCTGGGTAAACCCCGGAAACTGTCCGGTTTCGAACACCGACCGTGGGCTGTAGCGAGTCACAGCTGGGTTTGAAAGCGAATCTCTTATGGACTGCGCTAACGCGGCCCTTTTTTAGCACTACTAGACGTGTGTACTCACCAAGTCCTGAGATAAGCGCTGTTGATGGTCGCTCTCCGACAGAAGATCCAGAAGAAGGTCACAGTTCAAAGTCCTAACCGCTTCCACTATACTTTCCTGCAGAGACAGAAATCATCAGTTATATTACATGACCTTATTTCCTCACCATCATCATAAATTATAATTTCTGCCGTTAAGCGCCGTGGGGAGCAACACTTTGTGATCCATTGCCAGGTGGACAGCAATGGCTACTGTGATTCCGTATCCTCACAGATGTCGTAGAAGCTCTTCCATGTCATCAGTCCATACTTAGTAGTAATGTTCAATGCCACTTAAGGAAAGAAGAAAAAACACAAAACAGTCCCTGAAATGAGAAAACTAACGGATAAAGGAAACGAGAACCTTCAAGAGATACCCACAACAACAATATTGTTGACAGGGACTATTTTATATATTTCATTATTTCATGAATATTATGTATCATATTCCAAGCCTTCTTATCCTCGTTAGTCACAGCCCAAAGCCAGCGTACCCTCACACAAGATCTCTTACCCTCACACAAGATCTCTTACCCTCACACAAGATCTCTTGCCCTCACCAGTCACAGCGCAAAGCCAGCGTACCCTCACACAAGATCTCTTACCCTCACACAAGATCTCTTACCCTCACACAAGATCTCCTCCCCTCGCCAGTCACAGCCCAAAGCCAGCGTACCCTCACTCAAGATCTCTTCCCCTCGCCAGTCACAGCCCAAAGCCAGCGTACCCTCACACAAGATCTCTTCCCCTCGCACAAGATCTCTTCCCCTCACAAAAGATCTCCTGCCCTTGCCAGTCACAGCCCAAAGCCAGCGTACCCTCACACAAGATCTCTTGCCCTCGCGCCGGCCCCCTTGCCCTAACCCTGGCCCTCTTGCCCTAACCCTGGCCCTCTTACCCTCGCCCCCGCCATCTTACCCTAACTTTGGTCATCTTACATACACCCTGACACTCTTACCTTCATCCAAGCTCTCTTACTCTCACCCAAACTCTCTTAACCTCACCTAAGCTCTCTTACCCTCTTCCAAGCTCTCTTACCCTCTTCCAAGCTCTCTTACCCTCTTCCAAGCTCTCTTACCCTCACCCAAGCTCTCTTAACCTCTCCCAAGCTCTCTTACCATCTTCCAAGCTATCTTACCCTCTCCCAGGCTCTCTTACCCTCACCCAAGCTCTCTTAACCTCACCCAAACTTTTAAACCCTCACACAAGCTCTCTTACCCTCACCCAAGCTCTCTTAACCTCACCCAAACTTTAAAACCCTCACACAAGCTCTCTTACCCTCACCCAAGCTCTCTTACTCTCACCCAAACTCTCAAACCTTCACCATGATTTCATTTGATTTGATTCAAGAACCGGCATCACAGCACTCGGTGTATTCCCATAAGCGCTCCGTCTCCATCTTCCGCAGCCAACGAAGAGTTCTGATACTGGTACTTTCACCAAAACTCTCAAACCCTTACCCAAGCTCTCTTATCCTCAACTAAGCTCACTTACACTAACCTAAACTCAAACCCCCACCCAAGCTCTCTTACCCTCACCCTAGCTCTCTTACCCTCATTCAAGCTCTCTTACCCTCACCCGGACTCTCTTACCCTCAACTAAACTCGCAAACTCTCACCCAAACTCTCAAACCTTCACCCAAGCTATCTTACCCTCACCTAAACTCTTTTTTAAACTCTCAACCCCTTAGCCAAGGTCTCAAACCCTCACCCAAGCTCCCTTACCGACAGCTAAGCTCTCAAACCCTCACCCAAGC
>CAJHNH020000082.1:42500-52500 GCA_905116865.2 Candidula unifasciata | reverse complement strand
ACACACACACACACACAACCAATTATCTGTGCAACAACAACAAGCAACTAGGAAGAAGACAACAGGGGCACACAAACAGAAAGTAATGGGGGTTGCGGGGGGGGGGGGGGGGGGGGGGGGTGTCTCAGCAGCAGCCGTTTTAATTTCCTGCCATCGAGTTCTTAAAGGGTTTGAGCCTTGCTTAAATACAAACATCATTATTATCCTCATCATCATCATTATTATTATTATTATTATTATTATTATTATTATCATTTTTAATTATCATCCTCATCATCATTATCATATCATCAGCATCCTCATTATTGTTATTATCATCATCATTTTCAATACTGCTGAATGGCTCCCAAAAATGTATAACAATATATTTCAAACAACATAAATTGCAACCAAAAAATGCTTTCAAATAAGGTGCCTTACTCCCCCGCCCCCAGTGCCAGCACTCATGGAAGGCAATCGGCACGTACTTTGGATCACTCAAACCAAACTTGCCTGCAGACAAGTAATTTCTCCCAGCCAAACAAGAAATGCCCAACTTAAAGTCCGTAGATTGCCTCCCCTTTAGATGTCTCCCGCACACTGTCCTTTCACATTTACAGCCTGACCTCCAGGCGATGGCGACGACAGACGCAGAAAAGTACGACATGAATAATAAAAGAGTGAAAGTTGCTCTGGGTAAAATACACTGGGTCCGTAAAGTCATGGTGACTTTTTGACTGGTCACAGGAAGGCAACAAAAGAAGATAGAAATGTGAAATCTGCACCAAATAAGAAGAAAACTCTCCAAGTTTCGTAGTACGATGCGCAAGCGTGTGCGCGCACAGGTGATGACGCAGAACCATGAACTGCACTATACAGGAACGAAACTTGGAGAGTTTTCCTTTCAACTGTGGCAAGCTTCACGGGAAAGGTCACGGGTAGTGAGCATACTTTGCATCTTTTCTCCAGGCAATGCCGGCGTGGTGGGTAATGAACAGGCAGACCGATTGGCTGGATCTGCACCACTGGGTGGTGAATTGATACATGACAAGGCAGATGTCAAGAACCTTTGGGAACAAGCAACTGAATCAGTAGAGAAAAGATGTTGATGGCCTGGAGAGAATGAGGCACATGGGTGTAACTAGAGGATCTGGCCGGCTCACTACACTCAGAGGAAAGACAAGACGGACATATCACCATATTGTGACCGGTACTATAAGTATTGGAACTCTGCGCTGGCTGCTGCAGATGAGGATAGAGCAGGCATGGGAATGCTCCGAGTGCTGTGATGTCAATTCTCGACCCAGCTCAATGCAACTCCTTTCATTAGGTGATGATTTCACATTTCTATCTTGTTTCCTTGATTTCATGTGACCGGTCAAAAATGCACAATGACTTTACTTCTACTTCAGCATTCCGAACCTTGATTTTTATTGCTGCAGATATCACCCGCCTCCATTCATCTCTCTGGTTGGCCTTCTCTTTCCAGTTGGTGACATCAAGTGTTTGCAGGTCTGTCTAGACATGATATCTCTAGTGTCTTCTTGGTCTGCCTCGGGGTCTACGACCACTCATCTCCTTTGTGTATACAGTTTTTAACTTCTCTATCATCTGACATTTTTTTAATATGCCCCAACCATTTCAGTCTACTAGCTCTTATAATGCCATTGATCACTGGTACCATGACTTTAGGGACACACGATATTTAGCGATCGATAGAGATTATAAAATGGACATGAAAAATAAAATGTTCACAGCAGTTCTATAAATTAATTTGTTTCAGCTAGAGGGGAGGTTTGGTAGCAGTGGCGTTACTGGGGGCTAAGTATTTCAAGTGGAAGACACGTATCAATGGTGGCAATCTGGCCTATTTATTCAGAGGTTACTGACACCAATGTGTCACCGGGACCTCACAAGAAGCAAAGAATAGTAACACTGCACCCTACCAGGCATGTCGTAAAAGGCGACTAGGGGCTGGACAATCGGTAAGCAGGCCAAACAATTTCTTGAGGCCTCAGAGATGTGCTTTTACAAAAGAATGCTTAAAATACCTTGGATATGCTAAAATAGCAACCAAGAGGTGTTGAAAGAGGCGGGAGCCCGGAGACAATTTATCACAGACATCAGAAGGAGACATTCATAATTTTTCGGCCAGATTAGAGGGAACATGTTGTGACCACTAGAAAGATCTGTGGAAGGAGGGACAGGGGAAGACAACGAGAGAAAATTCTTGACAGTCTTGTTGCATGGCATGAAGGTGTGTCAGCACATAAACTGATACGTGCTGCAGGAGATCGCAGATTGTGGAGATGCATGATCGCCCAAGCCAGTGGACAAGGCAACTGATGATACAAATCACTGCTATTGTCTATTTTCTTATACGGATGTGAGAGTTGGACTTTCGAAATGTAAATGCTAAAGACGTATTTTACGAGTTTGTTATTTATAACAGCTCATCAACGAACATTACATCTCCCACAGACACTTCGATGAGGTGCAAGGTGGAAGAGAAGAAGAAGAAGTTATTTATAACACACTACTAATAAATATGTCAAGAGACAAATGTGCAAACTTGAAGGACATCGGGAGCCTCTCTTGGCAGTGACGAAACGTCGCAGGCTAGCTTGGTTTGGGCACGTGGTGAGACATGATTCGATTGCAAAGACTGTACTTCAAGGAACATTGGGGAGGAGAGGGGAAATGGCTGTGCATTTGATGAATAGAAGGACAAAGAAGAATAGGGAATGACAACATCAAGAAATGGACAGGACTAAGATATCATACACTTATTCATCAAGCAGAAGACGACAGAGAAAGATGACTGGTTTTATGTGCTAGTTCTTCCATCAATACACCTACACGACCCGAACGGGTCAAGGGTTATGAGTAATAATTATTCATGAAAGAGCTGGCATCAACAAAAACTGTTGATAATGCAAAAAAAGGCTACATACAGAAACTAATAAAATAGAATTTCAAGATCATAGCGTATAATCAACTACATTCAGTCACGGGGGTACTATATGGGATTTTACGCCAATCATAGATCAAATAAGAATAATGGATTACAGACGGCATAATTAAATGAAAATAATTTATTATATATTTCAATGAAATTAACATTTATCTGTCACATTATAGGAGCAATTAATGACATAATTAGACAGCATCGCTAACGATCGTGGGAGATCAAATATGTCCACAATCTTTTGTTCTGCATCTTTCACGTCCTTCTTTCTCTCTCTCTTTCTTTCTTTCTTTCTTTCTTTCTTTCTTTCTTTCTTTCTTTCTTTCTTTCTTTCTTTCTTTCTTTCTTTCTTTCTTTCTTTCTTTCTTTCTTTCTTTCTTTCTTTCTTTCTTTCTTTCTCTCTTTCTCTCTTTCTCTCTTTCTCTCTTTCTCTCTTTCTCTCTTTCTTTCTTTCTTTTTTTTTTATTTCTTTATTTCTTTATTTATTTCATCACTCATTCTTTCATCCCCTCTTTCCGCTTATCTATATTTTTACTCCGCAAAGGGGCGTGGGCGATCAGGTGTCTGCACAACCTCGACGTATGTGACAGTAAACATGTTCTTTCTCTCCTTTCTTCGTCAGCCTTTCCCTTTGTTTCTCAGGCCGCCCCTCCCAGCCAATCCTTCACGAAAGAGGAAGTTGGCCAGGTGCTTGAAAATACTGAGATTTAATGCGTTATTCTCAACCTTCCTAATGCCACAACCCTTTCAAACAGTTCTTCGTGTTGTGTGCGACCCCCCCCCCCCCCCCCCCCCCCCCCCCCCCCCCCCCACCCCCCCCCCCCCCCCCCCTACCCCCCCCCCCCCCCCCCCCCCCAGTCATATAATTATTGTCGTAACTACTTCATAATTTCAGTGAATATGTGTTTGCCGATGGTCTTTGGCGACCCCTGTTTGTGGGTCGCTCGACCCACAAAAGGGTCGCAACCCACAGGTTGAGGGCCGCTGTTTTTTACAAATGCTTCAGGTGATTTTTATGTTGTACTAGCTGTACCCGGCCACGAGTTGCTGTGGCATAGTTTGGCTAAATGGAAATGAAAGAAAACAGAAATCGCACGGGTCTAATACAATCATTGCTATTTGGCAAATATAGAGATAGTCTTGTTTGTGGTACCTCGACCTACTCTATGTATTAAGGCGTTGGCTGCACGTAACTCGCCGGCGAATGGCGGAAGCCTTGCGTTCTGAATACGACGGCGCATGCGCAATTACTAACGTGGCTAAAATTAGAAATCACTAAAGTTATAAATATTAGTTGCGAATATTATGGCATAAATTGTGGACACCTATCTCTAACAGTGACAGGTTGTGAATTTCAAACCATGATGGTTCAAAATCCGGTATCAAAACAAACATATCCTGAAAATTTCAGCTAAATCGGTTCAGTAGTTTCCGAGTCTATAGGGGGCAAACAAACACGCAAACATTGATTTTTATATAAATAGATATGATGCTATATGTTAATGATTCGTTGATTTATTTCCTCGCTGTCTTTTTCTTCTTCTTTACTTTCTTTCTGTCTTTCCTTCTTTTTTCTTTCTTTTCTTCAGCTTCTTTGTTCCTTATTTCTGTCCTCATCTTGTTGTTGGTTGTTGGTTGCTGGTTGTTGGTTGTTGGTTGTTGGTTGTTGGTTGTTGGTTGTTGGTTGTTGGTTGTTGGTTGTTGGTTGTTGGTTGTTGGTTGTTGGTTGTTGGTTGTTGGTTGTTGGTTGTTGGTTGTTGGTTGTTGGTTGTTGGTTGTTGGTTGTTGGTTGTTGGTTGCTGGTTGCTGGTTGTTGGTTGCTGGTTGCTGGTTGCTGGTTGCTGGTTGCTGGTTGCTGGTTGCTGGTTGCTGGTTGCTGGTTGCTGGTTGCTGGTTGCTGGTTGCTGGTTGCTGGTTGCTGGTTGCTGTTGCTGTTGTTGTTGTTGTTGTTGTTGTTGTTGTTGTTGTTGCTGTTGCTGTTGCTGTTGCTGTTGCTGTTGCTGTTGCTGTTGTTGCTGTTGTTGTTGTTGTTCTTCTTCTTCTTCTTCTTCTTCTTCTTCATCATCATGATGTAGCAAGTCCTTTGCAGAACGTCGCTCTCATCACAAGCCGCCTGACGGAAATTCTGTCTGGCTAGCTTTCCCGCCTTGTGCCCTTTCCTATCCAAGAAGTCACTTGTATCATCTTTGTGCTGGTCGGCCCCTGCCCCTCTTTCCTAGAACCATGACTTCTGCTAGTCTGTCCAATCCACCGTACATGGCCAAAATATGACAGTTTCCGAGACGAGATGCTGTTTACCAGTCAATCTTCCTTGATGTTGCGATCTTTTACGTTCTTCTTAAATCGTTTTTAAAAGGGTAGTGGACTGTGGTGGTGAATATCTAGGCAACAACATTTGCGCTTCAGACCAAATATTTCCGATTTGCGTAAAATCCCAAACGGTCGCATTGTACTACATACTTGTTTGGGATGGGGAGGGGCGAGGGGGGGGGGTGAGGGGGTGGCACTGACTGTACTCTATTTTAACCCTCCCTTCCCCTCCCTTCCCCCCCCCCTCCCCCCAGATAGGCTGTTGACCACACGAGGATTTCCTTTAGTTTGAAGACAAAATTCGATAAATTAATCAGGCGCTGTCTTTACTAAGAAGGCCGGCTGCAATGTATCTCTAGGATTGGTTGTCTCGACCCGGTTCAACTCGTTCTCAATCTGCTGTTCGTCCATCTCTTGGTCTATCCTCCCAGTTTTATCACTGTTAACCATTGCTTATCAACAACATTTCCCTCGAATATAGTTGTTGTTGTTTTTATTTTATTTCTATGATATATATGGTTACCCTGAGTGATTGCCGCCATTTTACACTCTTAATGTGCAAGAGGTATTTAATCGATACGTTCAGACAACAATGGCATGACCGAACCATTTGATTTGTTGTCTACCTATAAAGCTCAGTATTGGTTTTGTGCTGACAGTACACGACAAACGTTCTCGATGACCGTGTATTTTACTTGTCTCTCTGACTCTCTCCTTTTTTGTGTCAGCAAGTAACTTTTCATCTCCAAACCTCTGAATCTGTTTGTTTTTCATGAAAGACGACCCAATTTTGTGTTAGTCCACATCTCCAGGGCAACAGTTCGACTTTCCAACTGTTTTTTCATTGTCCAGGCTTCCCTGCAGGCAATCATTGATCAGTTGAATTGTCCCCCTTGTACAGTAACCGCACCAGTCAGTCTCCTCCTATCTATCAGTGACACTACCGGCAAGCCTGCATGATCTTTCCTTGAGGGTATCATGTTACAATGTCTGGCCAGCCCAGTGAGAAAGAAATCAATGGAGAGCAAATTAAAAAGATACAGGGGAGAACTAGAGACAGGAGAGAACTGGAGACAGGGGAGAACTGGAGACAGGGTTGAATGGGGGCGAAGAGGACAGGGAGTGAGCTGTAGGTAATGGTGAATATAAGGGTGGTTTGGTGCAAGCTGGTTAAGCTGGTCTATGTTCCTTCAAAGGGGAGAGGTGACTGCACAACAGAAGCAGCAGAGCAGCAGCAGAAGAAGAAGAAAAAGACAAAAAAAAGAAGAAGAAGAAAGTTTGTGCACCTAAACAAAGCCTAATCTCCATTAGGGCTCCAACTGCTCCACATTTCAGGTTACTTGCATTACTTCAGGTAATGCTCACTCACAGTAAACAAACAGGTAAAAGACCATTTCCATGGGCATTTCAAGGCAGACAGATCTTCACAGACATATCAAAGCAGACTAATCTTCACAGGTATATCAAAGCAGACTGATATTCACATGCATATCAAGGCAGACTGATCTTCACATGCATATCAAGGCAGACTGATCTTCACATGCATTTCAAGGCAGACTGATCTTCACAGACATATCAAGGCAGACTGATCTTCACAGACATATCAAGGCAGACTGATCTTCACAGACATATCAAGGCAGACTGATCTTCACAGACATATCAAGGCAGACTGATCTTCACAGACATATCAAGGCAGACTGATCTTCACAGACATATCAAGGCAGACTGATCTTCACAGACATATCAAGGCAGACTGATCTTCACAGACATATCAAGGCAGACTAATCTTCACAGGCATATCAAGGCAGACTGATCTTCACAGACATATCAAGGCAGACTGATCTTCACAGACTGTCAAGACTCTTCTGACGACGTCGTCAACATCACGTCGGCCTCCTTTCCTTCCCCCAGAAAACATCCTAATATCTTTTTCAGGCCAGGTGGATTCGGCAGAAACTCCGCCAGAAGCGAATTCGAACACCACACCTCTGTGCCGATAGACAAGCATGTAGCCACTGTGCTTCGAGGCTCCTACTGAGATTGATTTCATTGTAATTTTTTGTTTCACTCATACCTCGCCTGTCTGGCACATTTTATTTTTGCCAGCAGAGGCCAAAGAGGCCACAAAGCCAAAACTTATACCCAGTGCTGGATGTAAGTATCTGCGTCGGCCTCCACACGCGCACACACACACACATTTCTACTCATGCAATATTTGTTTATCTATCTATATATATATATATATATATATATATATATATATATATATATATATATATATATATAATTTCCCAAGCCCGGTTCGCTAGCGAAGCTGGCTAAACCGGACTGCGCGGTGACCGGGTGACGAACTCCTTGTGGTCCGGGGGTAGGCAGAAAAGCCACATTTTTCCCAGATTTGCGGTATTTATCATGGAATCACCGGAACTCCGCTACGCAGATGACACAGTCTTCCTTTGGAACACCGTACAGGGAATAGAAAATTTAATATTGTCCGTCCAAAAGCACAGTGAAGATCAGAATCTGTTCTTGAATTTATAATAAACAAAAATGGAGACTGTTCGACAGAAATTAAAACGAGGATGGTCATAGCAATGCAAAGATTGAACAGCCTTAAAAGTCTATGGTTAAGCACCAGCAAGGAGACACAAAAAAGAATTTTGAGAGCATGCATCTTTCCTGTGGCTACATACGGATGTGAGTCGTGGACTAGCTCTCAGTCCTTAAGAAAGAGAATAGGGGCTTTTGAGCTGAAATGCTAAAGAAAGATTCTCAGAATATCTTGGACAAAGAAGATGAGAAATATCGACATCTTAAAAGATCTGAACATCAAGGAAGAATGGCTAATAAACAGCATCCTTTCTCGGAAGCTGAAGTATTTTGGTCATATCAAGCGCCACGACGAATTGGAGAAAATTATAGCAGAAGGCATGGTACCAGGAAGTAGGGGCAGGGACCGACCGACACGAAGATGGGCACAGGATATAAGTGACTTCTTGAGTGTGAAAGTTCATGAGGCGGGAGAACTGGCGAGAGACCGAGTTTCTTTCAGGCAGACTGTGATGAGAGTGACGTTCTGCAAAGGACCTGCTACATGATGATGATCATGGAATCAGGGCAGAAGGGTTGCGATATCCATAATACCGAGCCTATGGGTTAACAACTCATGGCTTCTGGATACTAAAAAAAAAAATATATTATTCCCCATAAATATTCCTTTATTAACAAAAATTATTTCGTGAATATTCATCATCATCATGTAGCAGGTCCTTTGCAGAAATGTTCCTTGATTAAAATTATTTTGGGTATAATCATAATCATCATCATCATTATGTAGCAGGTTCTTTGCAGAACGTTGCTTTCGTCATCGTCTGCCTGAAATAAACTCGGTCTCTCTCCATATCTCTCTCTCTCTCTCTCTCTCTCTCTCTCTCTCTCTCTCTTTCTATCTCTCTCCTCTCTCTCTCTCTCTCTCTCTCTCTCTCTCTCTCTCTCTCTCTCTCTCTCTCTCTCTCTCTCTCTCTCTCTTTCCATATTCACATTTGGGTATATTATCAGAGACTTTTATTTACTCTAACTTATTTTCTTCTGAAAGTCCATGCCGTGTGGCACTGGTAGTCATGTCTATCCACAACCTTCTGTCTCGTATACTTTCAGTCAAATCTGACACAGATGATCTTCCGTAGTCCATGCCGTGTGGCGTTGGTAGTCATGTCTGTCCACAACCTTCTGTTCGTGTACTTTCAGTCAAATCTGACACAGATGATCTCCCGTAGTCTGTGCCGTGTGGCGTTGGTAGTCACGTCTAACCACAACCTTCTGTCTCGTATACTTTTAGTCAACTCTGACACAGATGATCTTCCATGCCATGATGTCAGACTGTCCAGCATCTGTTCTCTCAGTCTCTCTCCCTCTGCCTCTGCTCCCCTACAACTTTCCGACCGTCACGATGTACTCTGGTTTTCTCCTAGTCATTACATGACCACAGAATGTAGATTGTCTCTTTCTGATGTGGGCAATTAGTTCTCTTTGTGAGTCAGTTTCTCTGAAGACGTTTCCATTAATCTTTTTATCTGTCCAGGGTATTTTGATAATTCGTCTATAAAACCACATCTCCGCAGCTTCCAAATTGTTCGCGAGTTTACCAGCTGCCCGTGAATGAATAAATTATGTAAGTAAGTAAGTAGTAAATGACCCTTTTGCACGCCTTCAGGCGTATAGGGTATATAGGGCTAGACCTATATTTTAAACACCAATCGGCACAAGTTTGGAGATGTGGTCAGCATCATGCCGGCCGCCTTTACTTCCCGGGATTGCACCTGGTACCCACTCAAGGCTGGATCGATCTGGGAATCAAGGTCATTTTTAAAGAATAAATTGTCGTAGCCTAGTTAAAGTGAATAAAATAATCAGCTTGATATTCGTGAACTTCCACTATTTATCGACCTATATATTTTAAAGTTTTTCTAGACTTAATTAACTAGTAAAAAGGTAAAAGTAAAGCTGCCGTCTCCACGCCTTTAGAAGTTTAGGGCATATAGGGCTAGATCTGTATTTTATAGACCAATCGGCACAAGATGGGTGACGTTGTCAGCATCACGCCGGCGGCCTTTACTTCCCGGGACTGCATCCGGTACCCAATCAAGGTTGGGTCGACCTGGGAGTCAAGGTCATTTCTTAAAAAAGGGGTGCGAACCCAAGAAGGCACGCCAGCGTCTAGCCGCTACGCCACGGCGACTTCCC